>JAPZDZ010000026.1:5785887-5800728 GCA_029783805.1 Acanthurus tennentii | reverse complement strand
TGTTTGTGTGTATGCATGCAGGCTATTGGAGAGGAGGGTGTCAGTGTGCTGGTTCATTGTTCAGATGGTTGGGATCGCACTGCCCAGGTGTGCTCTGTGGCCTGTGTGCTGCTGGATCCTTACTACAGGACCTTGAAAGGACTCATGGTAGATATCTCACACACTCTAAACCTTTTTGTATGAGATGTAATCAAAAACTTAAGAAACTGTCTCTGTTGCACATGAACAGAGCGCTGCATAGTCATGTGCATGTAGCTGGTTCAAGCTATAACTTTCATGAGTAAGTATGGTAAGATTCATTAAAATTTGAACCAGTGACATTTTTTTTTGTATTGTAGCCTCTTGACACCATCATAAAAGATTTTGCATAAAGCAGTGAAGATATGATTCAAGTGTTGACTTTCAGCTTTAAATAAAGAGGTTTAACAAAAATATTGCAACAGCAGATAAGGAACAATGGCCATTTTTATACATCGCTTTCAGTGGCTTAAAAGTGATTGGACAATTGCCTGAAAGGCAGTTTTATGACCGTGTTTAGAATGTTTCATTAAAAATTAGGCAGGAAAAATTTATGAAGATGATTCCAAATGTTAAACATGCACTTGCCAGCAGGTCCTTGGTACTGCCAGCATGCATCCTAAAGAGTGTCAGTGCTAGTTAAGGAGGCCAATAGCAGGCTGAACAAACAAAACAAAACTATGAGAGAGTAAGCACAAACTTAAGGAATGGCCAAATCAACAATCTGATACCTTGTTAAAACAAAAAAATGCACGGCAAGCTCACTGACACCAAGAAGCCTGGAAGACCACAGAACAAATCTAAAGTAGATTATCACAAATTTATTTCCTTGTTGAAGAAAAACCTCTTGATGATCAGCAAAGATCAAGAATATCCTGGAGGAGGTAGGTATGTCATTATCAAGGTCTATGATCAAAGACGCCCTTATAAATCAAAATACAGAGGGTCTATGGTAAGGTGCATATTGATGGAAACTGGAACATGAAGGCTAGATTAGACTTTGCAAGAAAACATCTGAAAAAGTATGCACAATTCTAAAACATTTTTTGGATAAATAAAGGAAAGGAATTTCTAATGATCTGAAGCAAACACCATCATCTGGCAAACTTGGGGTCAGTGTCACGTCATGGGCATGAATGGCTGCAAAAACAGGGCTAAACTATCTGCTGCTGATTCTGGCAAATATAGCAAAACTGATCTGACAAGGGTTACTGCTCAGAAATCAGGAAATGTGCACAAAAATATGTAGCATATGCTGTTGATGACTAAACACTGAAACATGGAATACTTACTCATGAAGTCATAGCTTGTACCTGCCTTATTATTGATTGTAGAATTACACCTGGTAGGCAGCACTGTAAATGTTTCATTCCTCGACTGAAAAACTTTGTATTACATGAAAATATCCAGTTACATTCTGACTGATAGAAGTCCATATTGCAGTCATGAAGCCTCTTTCTTTGATCAGAAGGATTTGTGCAGGCTGGCTTGGAATCCACAGAGGACACAGTGGAGAAAAAAAAATGTAATAGAGAAGCCTGCTGTAAGGAATTGTCTCTAAAGTCAGAGGAAAGTGACCCCACACAGAGGGTGAAGAGGTTCAGTTATTCTGCGGGGTTTAACTGTACACTATGTCTAAACCTTTAATCAAAAATGCAATTGAACATGAACAGAAACTCTGGTCCTCTCTGTGTTGTAGAATCTACAATGTAGATCATCCTTTTTTTGTTTTGTTTGTCACTTAGGTTCTCATTGAGAAAGACTGGGTCTCATTTGGGCACAAGTTCTCTCACAGGTTTGACTCTATTATCCAAGTATTATCATCATAGCATCTATGATTTAGATGTTGTGTTTGGATCAAACCATCTTCACCTCCTCTCCAGATGTAACCATTTGGTGGGTGACCCCAAAGAGGTATCTCCCATCATTGATCAGTTGCTGGAGTGCGTGTGGCAGCTCATGGAGCAGTTCCCCTGTGCCTTCGAGTTCAACAAGAGGTTCCTCATCACCATTCACAGCCACATCTATTCCTGCCAGTATGGCAACTTCATTGGCAACAACCAGCGAGAGAGGCTGGAGCTGGGGTGAGATTTACACCTTCCAACAATGGCAGTATCTTTTCCTTTACACAGCAAAAACATTTTCTCTGAGAGAAGACTGGCTACAGCCAGCAGTATTTCACCAGGCACAGCAAATAGAGACGACTTCATGCTAGAAACAAAATTTCTGTCATTTAACAGAAGTCTATTTGTCGGGTTTTGATCAAGTTTCACCCCATCTTTGTCTCCTGGCTGTCTCTTGAAATTATTATAGACTGCGTGAGAGGACTCACTCTTTGTGGAGTTATCTTTGGACGAACAGGGCAGACTACATCAACCCTCTGTACCGGCCTGACCACAGCCAGACACAGGGACTCCTCCGGCCATCTACTGCCCCCTACTACTTCAAGTAGGCATAGACAGTAACAGCACTTAAAACTGAATTGAAAATTCTAGGTTTTCACAGGAATTTCTTTTTACATGTCTGTTAAGTTTTGAAAGGGTTCTGTAATAAATGCATGTAAATGGTAAATGAAACAAAGGGCACAGTTTGAGTTAGTGATATGTTTCCCTCAGAGTTAGAAATCTTTTGCTCTATACAGATTTTGGAGAGGGCTGTACAACCGTTTTGACCGAGGTATGCACCCTCGACAGTCTGTAGAGGATTATCTGAGCGCCATCCAAGAGGAGACGCAGCAGTTGGAGGAGCAACTGGCTTCACACAAGCAGGTAGGACAAAACTGCTGCCTGTCACTGACTTTTCTAATGAGGAAACACATTTACTGCTTAGTTTTTTTTTCTGATTATAAAAGGTGACTGTTGCCTTATGTTATCAATAGAAAATTGCTCAACTGGAGCAGGAGCAGGGGTGGAGGAGTGTTCCTCAGAAAGCAGCCACTTTTGATAAGAGCCCCAAAGCGTGGTCTCGTGGTAATGACCTGACGCTGGCCAACACCCCTCAGGACTACAACAGGGACTTTATCACCAGCAGCCCCTGCCAGCCCAGTGCACCAGACAGCAGCCTGATTCTCCTGCCCAAAGACCTGAACCAGTCATCTGAAAATAGCCTCTCCAACGGCAGCGACCAGGAGTCAGGGATAGCAGACCTGAGCTGCCGTTCACCCCTCAGTGAGGACAGCACCAGGGATCCAGACTCTGATGAGGCTGCCTACTCAGCTGCCTAAAGCAAATGTAGCACTTTGTGGAGATCCACAGGAGCCACCAAACAAACATTCACATCTAAGTAACCAGGCTATGGGCTAACTAAAGTCAAAAAGTCTTATTTGGGGTTACATAATTGACTTGCACTTATGTTTGTGTGTGGCATGGTGGACTCTCCCTGTAGCCACATACATACTAGTTAGTATTTGTTTAGCCAACTGGATTGTTCCTTTAACGCCAGTGAACAAAATTAGGATTCTTAAAGTAATAACAAAGCTGTATATTTATGTCATGACTGTCTGTTATTGATGGCAGAATTAATCACAAAGTGTACAAAAAGAGTTCAAAATTGGAACATCTTCCCGGATCACAGTAACCAGTTAAATGCTGGAGTCTTTTTGAAAAATTTTCTACTGAAACCAAACAATAGCAAAAAATAAGTTAAGAAAAATTGTACACGGTTGAATGCACATGTAAACAGTGTGTGGACCCATCACATTAACGTTAAGTATGCTTGCTTTTTACTGTGCTCTTCATCAAGCATTTGGCTTTGCAATGTACACAGCTTTTGAAAAAGGACTTGAAATATCCAGCTGCACTTTGATGTTATTTTTTCAAAGCAGCATGAAACAAATAAGAGCGTTCTAATGCATTTTAGGTGCATTGATCTTACAGGATATGGGCTATTGGCTCCTGCTGCATTCAGAATGGCTCATCTTTCAGTGTTTGTAAAGACAAAGTTCTATATGTCCTTTTTCCATAAAGTGATTTTGTTATTTTATGTAACACCTGATTTAAATGTCACAACTTTTGGTCACAGCTGGTCACAGGCAGTCAGCATTCAAGATTTAATTCTGGTCTGTGGTGTTAGATTAGGTACAATGGCAATGTAGCAGTGCTTCAACCATAAAGAACATGTTAGGACAACACTAATTCACTCAGCACACCACAGTGACCTCAGCTGGCTTTTAGAGTCATTACACTACAATAAGAAGGCGTTATTTCAGGTTGATTGGCAATCTATGCTCCACACATGGCAATTTCTGTTTGTTACTCAATATAATGTTGTATTCACACCATCTGATGTGGAAAAAAGGGCCTTCAGAAGAAAAGCATCTCAATTCTGTCCACAATATTTCAACAAGAGATTTGTTGTGCTCAAACTAAAATTCTTACCAAAGGGAATTGTATGTGTGGTATGAATAGTGCACAGAGTAAATGATATGACTACTGAATACTCAGTCAGCAGATTGGAGCATGTGAACACTAATGATATTTGCTGCTCTGGGCAGCAGATTACAAAATGCATTTTTTAAGTATTTGTGCCATCTAGACTTTAAAACAACCATTAAAACTGCTGACCTTTATACATTAGATGCACTCCAGAACTACATATGAACAATGTAAAGATTGTTATTGACCAAAGCATGTTTAAATATTTTTGAACTGTTTTTTTTTGTATGACTGTAATCTTGCTTTAATGCATGTTTTTATTCATTTCAGAGGGTTTAAACTGTCAAAATGAATTAAATGCAAGGTTGTGGTTATTTTTTCTTTTGAAATAAATGCATACATTATTGTCCATCAAATTGTTCCCATTCTTTTTCTATTTTCAGGTCAATTTCCCCAAAATATAAAAAAAAAACACACACACAAAAGAAAACAAAATACTTTTTCAAATGTCCCAAGGGTTATGTAAAAATTTTACTTGTATTTGCCCAACATTTAAAGCTACTTTGTAATCTACAAAAACAGCTGTAAATATTTTTTTATAAAGAGTACTTTGTCAAAGGAAAGTAGTTCCATCAAAAATCTTCACAGCGCGCTCTGCTGATTCTTTATTTTTGTCCACTGCTGAGCAAATCCAGGCTTTTGTGGAATTATTTCAACAGTCTAAACAGCCAATGAGCTACTCAGCCTGACATTGTCGAGATTGACACATACATGAATTCACAGTACGGGTGAAGCCAAACTGTGTCCCATATCTTTTTTTTACCCTTTAACTTTCCATGCATTTACATAATCTACGTCATCTGCAAACAATAACTGTTTCATGAGAAGAGGTATTAATAGGCCTATTTTAATAGGTCAGCTTTTATGGCATAACTAGTTGGATTCAGTCAATGGCAGTATAGACTGTTGCTCATTGTGGCTTGAACATCAGTTCCTGTTGTTAGTGAACATCTGTCCAGCTGTACTTGCCATGACACAGACCCCTTAGGCTCTAGCATTCCTACTCTGTGGCTCATCCAGATGGCTGCTTTTATTTATTTGCAAGCAAAGAAAAACTAATTTGAAAGTTCATAACGCGGATTGCAATTATATACAGCTTTTTTTTACAGTAAACCACTGCGTCTACATGATAAAAAAAAAACTATAGGTACAAGCTAATTCGAATGAACAAAATAAGCAAAAGTAAAACTGAAGTGAAAGTAAGCTAGTCCAATTTCTAATTCTATTCTATTTTAAAATGCATAATTTCCTCTTGATCAGTTTAACATAATTTGCTTTTTTTTCAATGGAAGCAGGAGCTATGAGCAAATAGGACGTAAGGGTCACACGGCATAATACATACAGGCACACGCACATGACGTTTCAGTTGTACGTGATGACGTTGTGATGTAGGCTCAGCTATGATGGCAGCCGTAGGTTGACATCGATACATTACTGAATATAAACTATTTAAAAGTTAGCGGAAAACCCAGGACACTGTAACGTAGAACAAATTCACAGTTTTCAGATAGTACACAGTTTAAACACACACCGCCCGGTTTGGGGAACGGTAAGTTCATGAAGCAACAGTGAGCTTTGCAGTATCAAAGTGGCGCCGTGTGTGTATATATGTGTGTTTGAGTGCGTGTGTGCGTGCGCGCGGTGCTAGTTACTCCTCTCTTTTATGTTTCGCTCACGCTTTTTCATCTGCCGAGCTGACATTAGCTGTCAACCTTCAGAAGTGTGCTTACTGCGCACAACCTCCCACCTGAGAGCCTCCTCTGTCCTGCTCCCATAGCTGTCTGTAGCCTGCTAACTGCTACAGGTAATCTAGCTAGCCCAAAGTGCTGCTGAAAACTGCCTGCGACGAGCTAATGTTCACGTCCATAGCAGCCAGCCCGGCACGTCCTGCATGTCCTGAGTAGACAGCTGCTGTCCCTACGCCTGTTTGTAACTCCTTATTTTAGTTAACGTGAAGTATCTCAGCTGAAAGGAGAACGACACGCTGTGAGACTGAATTAGCGTCCTCAGTATAAAGACGGACGATGAGACATAACGTTATGCCTTGAGGCTGTTTGTGCTGCAAGTAGTAGTAAAATGCTGTATGTTGTTAGCCAAATGGATAGTCAAGTTCTCTTGGGTATCTGTGAATCATGTGTTTCATTCATTTACCTTTCACCTCCCAAAATTTAGTCTGTGAAAGGTCAGAATAAACTGTCATAAAGCTTCTGTCTGTATTAATTGTCTTCTCGCTCTTTGCATGGTGAAGTGGCACTATGCCCGCAGCTACTGTGGATCACAGCCAAAGAATATGTGAGGTTTGGGCCAACAACCTGGAGGAAGAGCTGAAAAGGATCCGACATGTCATCCGGAAATACAACTACATTGCTATGGTGAGTGGTACACAAGGAGGGCAGTAACTATCAGACACAATTCAGATTCGCTTGCGCATAATGAGTTGTCTGTTGTTTTAAAGGACACTGAGTTTCCAGGTGTGGTGGCCAGACCTATTGGAGAGTTCAGAAGCAATGCCGATTATCAGTACCAGTTACTGCGCTGCAATGTGGATTTGCTCAAGATAATCCAGCTGGGCCTCACGTTTATGAATGAACAAGGGGAATATCCTCCAGGAACATCAACATGGCAGTTCAATTTCAAGTTTAACCTCACGTAAGATGACTTTTGTGTTTCCCTCACTCTTTTCACTTCTTATGTGGTCTTCAAATGAATCCATGACATGGATTTGATTTTAGTCCTGTGTGTCTTGAAAAACATTAGAATTTACAGTAAACAGAAAATTTAAGCAATACAGATTAAGAGCAACAGTTAGATCATGTCACATTAGAAGTGGTAGGGTTTGTTCACTTTTATGGTCAAACCACACACTGATGACACGTCGGTGTAATTTACAGATTCAACTAGAGTATAACAGTGATCTTTGTGCATATTGCCCCATTAAAATACATGTTTTGAAGTGCTGCATAGCTCGGGTGGTAGAGTGGGCATCTCAGGTCTAGGGGCAATATAGTCCATGCAGTGACCCTGGGTTCAATACCCATTAGGCAACCCTATGCTGCATGTCACCCCCCCCCCCCCAATGTCCCGCCTCTCTCTAGCTATGCTAACTAAATAAAGGAGTAAACAGCCCCCCCCAAAGAATTTTTTTAAACAAAAAAAACCCATATTGTGAGTTTAGATGTTGTTTTTTAACATTTTAAAAATCTTTTAATTTTTAAAACTAACAGGGAATAATATTAAGGACACAACTTTAAAAAAAATCAGGCTGTTTATGATTATCAATTATCAATAGATGCTCTCATAGATACTTGATTGCCTTTGGTGGCTGAAATACTTACAGTATGACTTGTGTTTGTCATCAGAGAAGATATGTATGCACAGGACTCTATTGAGCTCCTGACCACTTCAGGGATTCAGTTCAAGAAGCACGAGGACGAAGGCATTGAGACGCTGTACTTTGCAGAGCTCCTGATGACCTCAGGAGTGGTGCTCTGTGATGGGGTTAAGTGGCTCTCCTTCCACAGGTATTCTACTTGTGTAGCTATATTTATATGCAGTCAAATTTGGAATATGGCAGCTTTACTGTAGACACTTGCACAGCAACAGGAATCACATCTGTAAGCCCTAAGTATATGATTAAAAAAAAGAAAGAAGAAGAAAAACTTAATCATTATTTTTATTCTGGTGTTGCCATTTTTGCTCATCATAATAAACACAATAGGCAGTATCTTAAAATTTTTTTCTCAATGCATGGTGTTTTTTTCAAGTCTGCATCCAGACATGGTTTTGTTTTTAAAGTGTTTGCTAATGTGATGTGATGAACACTATCCATTTTAAATAACCAAGACTGTTTTTAAGCAAATGTTCAGCAAAAATTTAAGCAACCTAAAACTACTCCACGATGGCTTAAAGAAATACTTAGTAGATTTAAGTGGAATATAAAACGTTTAATTACAAACAGACCAAAACAAAGTGTGAACATTTATTGGAAAAGTCAAACAGAATCAAATGTAGGGCGCACAGCCTCTAAATACAAGATTAAGTATGGAGGAGAGAGCAAAAAATAATTTGCTATAATTTCTATCTGTCTGTCTGTCTATCTATCTATCCATCTATCTATCTATTCATTATATAATGTTTATTGTATTTTATGAACGGGTAGCTTGTTAAGCAGAACTGTGATAATTTTTTGACGAATCTGTCAAAACAAGACAATATCCTGCTAAAATTTGTTTTTGAAACAGTACTGCATACTTAGTTTCTTACTCCATCACCATGGCATATTGATTCTAGAGGTAACCAGACTTTGAAAAAAAAGGAAAGCATAGGTTTGAAATGTTGCCTGTTGTTTTATAGTTGATTCTGTTTTATCCTCATAATTATTTAATTCATTATATTTTCAGGATTTTCTCATAATTAAGCTCACCTTTTACATATATTTTTCATATTTACTCCTGGAAGTTTCTGTCAGCCTATGATTAGTAGGATACTAGTAAAGTGAAAGTCTTTTTTGGGAGAACAGCTTGGAGCATTGTTTTATCCTGTCATGTGTAGTTGTCTTGTACACTTAACATGAGGGCAAGCAGGTACAGGCATTAGAAAAAGAAAGCCAATCATCTTGTGTCTGATATGTTTGTTTCCCTGCAGACTGGGTCAGAATATCTTGAAACCTCCTTGTGTGTGTTTTAAAAAAGTGTGCACATGTTTTTTTGTGTGTGTTTTGCAGTGGCTATGACTTTGGATACCTGATTAAGATTCTGTCCAACGCCAACCTGCCAGAGGAAGAGGTGGACTTCTTTGAGATTCTTCGCTTGTACTTTCCTGTCATTTATGATGTGAAGTATCTCATGAAGAGTTGTAAGAACTTGAAGGTATTAAAACAAACATTCCAGTGAGTAACAAACAGTATCTCCTACTTTATAAATTTAAAGCATCACACATTTATTCTTTGTGGACCTCAGGTTTACCAGAAGGATGTAGAGTGACTGACGGTGTGGTGTTCTTTTAGGGCGGGCTGCAGGAAGTAGCTGAGCAGCTGGAGTTGGAGAGGATTGGACCACAGCATCAGGCCGGCTCTGACTCTTTACTCACAGGCATGGCTTTTTTCAAGATGAGAGAGGTAGGCTCCACAAATCAGTGAGAAGAGATCTGTAGAATAACAGTTCACAAAGACAGTCCAAAACATTACTGTAGCCCTTTTTAGATGTGCACCCAGCATAAAGGCTGAAGCAGCACAAGTTACAACTTGCAGAGAGAGAGATGAGCACCTTATTATTGAAATCACCATCACCTGTTGTGCACAAAATAAGTTATTTCAATATGAAACCTTGTAAAAAAAAGCCACACATTGGATCAGTTAATGAAAATGTTTTTAACCTTAAAATAAGCCCCCCTCCCCGCCTGATACATTAAATCATATATTCTATTATCTTTGCTGTCACTGATCATTAATTTTGATATTATTCTTTTTCATTGTCATTTTTAAATAATAGTTGACGTTCTGTTATTTTCAGCAAACAGTCTAGAACCAAAATCCCAGGAAATCATTACAGGATGTTGAACAGGATGTTTACATGTTTGGTTGAGTTTTTTTTTAATAAGCATTCTGTGTTGAACAGAAAAAGAGTGAGATCTGAGTTTGAGATCGGAGCTGCCTCTGTCTCGATACCAGAGAGAGAGAGAGACAGACACTCAGGGGACTTTTGCAGGCAAATGAGCAGCAGGATCTGAGTACAGAGACAATGGAGGGAAGTTTTAAACATTGTTCATTTGCAGATTCTACCCACATTGTACTAGCACAAAGCTGTTTAAAATCTGCCAAGCTATCCCTTTAAAAGATGATTAAAATTATTGATGATCATTTTTGTCATTTTTCCGAAGCCTTTTCTGCATCCAATTTTAATGGGCCTAATCAACTATTTATTTCTCTCTCTAATAGGGTTTTTATATTTTGTAAAAACTCCGTGGCTCTCGAGAAACTATCCTCTAAATATGCATATCTCTCATGATGTTAGTCTCCACAAGGCTGGGAAAAAAGAAAAAAAGCAGTGTTGACAGGTGTAATCACTGTGCAAATTACTTGACAGCTTTGCTCGCCACCACAAAATTCGGAATACATTCATCAATGCTAATATTTAACACTATGATGCTAGCATACATGTGTTCCAGAAGATACAATGGCATTAAATGAGCATGCAAGAATCTGTTCTCAGTATCCTGTGTTGATTTTTCCCCTCAGATGTTCTTTGAGGACCATATCGATGATGCAAAATACTGTGGTCATTTGTACGGACTGGGCTCCGGCTCGGCCTACGTCCAGAACGGAACAGGAAATGCTTATGAAGAGGAGGCAAACAAGCAGCAGTCGTGACATCACTCTGAAACTCTCCCATCCTGCGGTCCAACATGCACTATCAGTGCGGCACTGAAGCCAAGCTTCGCCATCAGGATGTTAATAATGGAAGAAAGCGAAACATTCACATGTCATTTAGCAAGCTGCTTCTCATAGATTCTCTACCTTAGACAACTGAATATGATGGTCCGAAAAACCCCACAGCTGTTCTCACACATGCCCCTGCTGGCTGTGTGTGTGAGTGTGTGTGCGCGTGTGTGTGTGTGTGAGTTTAGTCTTTTATTCCGATGAAGCGGTGTAGGGGGCCTGGTTGGATCAGTTCAATTTAACATGCTTGAAAAGATGGGATTTTAGTTTTCCTAAAATGTTCTGTAGAAAATGTTTTGCACTTTAAAGCTCTAACCTGATTTTATATGGAAAGCTGAAAATGTTTCTGGTGTCTCTCTTCTCTTTGTTGCCTTCTCTACGTTCCTGTTTAACATTGTGAACATGTGACTCTACTATCACAACAACCGCTCTCACCAAGCTCAGCCTTAAATATTAGCTGCATTCTTATCTTTTAAACTTTAATTTATTGCGCTGGGTCTCTGACATTGAACAGATTCAACATTCTGACACCAGGTGTCGGTAAGCTCGCCCTCTGTCAGTGGATCTATGATCATGAGAAAAGGGAGCTCTCAGTGAGTCTGTTTACATGCACATGAACATATCATTGCAGTTTTTCTCCTTTGTTCATACAAAACTAATGTTTAAAATGATCAGAATAAGCTCTAACCCCACTGTGAGAAGCCTTTAACTAACAAGCTGGTGAACTCTGCTCATGGGATGGGATACTAAAACAAGTGAATGCCAGTTCTTCTTTACTATTTTCTTCTTGTGTTTATGACAGTGCTCCAAGTTGTGGCTTACATGGAAATATGCAGTATGTTCTAGATGCATACTTTTCATAGGAGGAATGTGGATTATTTGTGCATGTAAACACCCTCAATGAAACAAGCACACATGAACACAGATGCATCACCCGTCTACGTGGTCTTGCATTGATTTCAAATTCACCAGACCTTAAAAAAAAAAAAAGAAGTGTATCAACAAACAAAAAAAGACCTGTTGTTTGACATGTTGAGGTTATTCTAAACTGCTCTGTTGAGAGTAATTTTTCATTTTAATTGAGATTAAGGTTTTGTAGCGTTTTAGTGTTGTAATAAAAGAAGAAAAAAGTTTTACTCGTTGGAAAAAAAGTAACATTGCCTTTTAACATCTTTTTGTTCCAGTGGAGTGGATTTCACTTGTAGCTCTGGCCTTTTGAATGACTTTTTTTTGTATTGCTTTCGAATTCATTCATGCTGCATAGAACAGCCGCATGTACAGAAAAGTTTGAATAAATGCTGTGTTGTTGAATAGTATCCTGAACTTCCATAGGTGTGTGTTGGAGTGTAGGTTCACCTCTTACTAACCTCCCTCGGCGTTTAAAATCTGACAGCTGAAACTGTTCTGACTTTCTGCAGCACATCTTTCACACTGTAAAGGAGTGGAAAAAGAATATGCAATATACAGGAGGATTGTTTTAAGATTATTTTGTAAATAAAGGCTTGAGACTTTTCTACCATAAAATGTTTTTGGCCGTTACATCTCATTTATGACTCCAAATTCTTCTAAATATGCAGCAGGAGCTGAATAAAGAGGCTGAAGATGAGTTCATTTTATTCTTATAAGGCATCACAACTGTACAGTACATCTTTCACACATCCATATTGTCTCATGAATCATAAAGACAGAATAGAAAAATATAGATCGACAGTCACCATGGAGCTTTTTCTTTTTTCTTTTTGAAACAAGCATACATTCTTCCAAATAATCTTTAGTGATGTTTTAATAATTTCCAGCCAGAGTCCTCAGAAAGTGAAAATATGCTGTACAAAGCGGCTGGAGCCTTTTTTTTTTACTTTTTTTTTTTTTTTTTTGCTCTGCATTTCATTCACAACATCGTGTGAAAACAGTATCTGTTTCTTGATGGTGAACAGATCTGCAGCATTACACAGAGGCTTCTCTGGCGACCAATGTACACTAAATGTACGATGTACACTAATACACTAAACTCTGTGACCCAAATACTTTCTGAATCTTATGGTTCACAGAATTTGGTGTATCATCAGAGACAGTCTGGAAGCTTTTGGCCAGCAGTTTGATGCACTGAAGACCAGACAGCAGTTAAGATACTTGGCAGAGGTGGGAAACATGCTGTTACAGCACGGAGCAGCACCATCTCCACAGGTGTTTCAGTGTGACAGCAGCACCCTCACTCATGCTGTGACGTGTTAGAAGAGCCCTTGTTCAGATTACTAATTAATACAATTTTTTGTCTTCAAGCAAAGGGGGGAGAACATCTTTGTGGTACAGTTCATCACTACAACAAGGTGTGTTTGTGTTGACATCCTGAGACAAGAGCATGCATTATTTGAACTGCCACAACACTCAGCATGGTGGGTGAACACCTGCAACCCTCCCCCAGAAAAACGACCAAAAAAAAGGGGGATAAAGAAATATCCATTACATCACATTAACACCACCACTAATCTCTACTAAATGTGCAAACATTTGGCAAACTTATAACAGTATTTACTTTAGCTATGGAAATGACATAAAAGAAATCGACTTGCAGATAATTCTGCAGTAGCATACAAAAGCAGCTCAGATTAATTCATGTATACAAAGTGCAAAAACATCTCTTTCATGGCTGCTGTGCTTTTTTACATATACAAACAAAGGATGTGATAGTTGGAATGCAGTAATAAATTCAGTTCAGTTGTTCTTAAGCCCAAATACTTTCAGATAGCAGCAGACATTGTTGCTTACATCAAGAACAGATGATGACAAGATTCATTCATTTTTCTCTGGTTTGTATGTGATATCAGTCTTGTAAACCTCTCAGAATCACGGTGTGGTATGGGAAACAACTTATACTGATGATGTCACCACCACGTCACATTCTGATAGGCACAGACACCAAGGAGGGGGGCAGCATAGACCTGTTAGGGGAAACACAAAGTAATTAATACTTTATACCTCTATATATTTAGAAATTCTTCATGACTGTAAACTTACTTTTCTGGGTTGAAGTTTTCACCTCCATCTTTAACTTGCCTCATTTAATTACGCCTCATTTTCTATGGTCATTCCTGGGTTGCTGGCACCTAAACAAACAAGCAGAATAAACTCTGGCAATTTAATCAATAATTGCTTTTGATTTTGCATCTAAAGTTTGCTTAATTTAAAAAAAAAAACAATATAATGAGTGTTAAATTCTCTCACCCTTTTTGTCTTTATCTGTAGCACTGTCACTGTCTGTCCAGGAGGGGGTGCTGGTGAGCAGTCGACTCTGAGACTCCCTCAGTGGCTTGGAGGGGAAGTGGCGGCCCTCTGCTGCACTGGAAACATACAAACACACATGAGCTGAAATGAAGCCGGGAATTATGGGTCCACTGATGAGGATTTCTTGGCCCGCATGCGTCTCTTAATAAATAAGTTCTAAATCCTGTAATCCTGGGATCTGACTGATGAATTTAAACTGCAGGGTGATCTTCCTACAACATTAAACCTACAGGGTTAATAAACCACTGCAGGCTGACTTATATTGGTGCAGACTCTCATGTTTCTAGGCTGTGCCTGGCTTTACTTCCTTATTAACAGATCCGTGTGTGTGTGTTTTCTTTAACTCACCCCTTGTTGGCCGTGTTAGAGCCAGTGGGCGACGAGGGCTGCTCGGGGTCCAGATTCACCAAACAGGTTGGGAAAGAGCAACCATCCCCTAAACTAGAAAACCAGCAGAAAACAAAGTAGAGAAACACAGTTTTAGTTTGAATAAATCACTAGTAATAAATCAGTTTAATTGTGGGGATATTATACACATCAATGGAAGTGTGTTATGTTTTTTTTATTTTAAGCATGATGGTAAGTTGGCAAATATAGGCTGATTCATTCTTAAAGCATCTTGATGAAACTTTTCATAAATAGTGGCCACTGTGGTTACCCGTGCAAAAAAAA
>JAPZDZ010000026.1:5739905-5775724 GCA_029783805.1 Acanthurus tennentii | reverse complement strand
TACTTCTTGTTCTGGCTGATAATTTGAAAATATTTAACCTGTGTATTTTTCATGCAAGAGATGTGAGATATTGCCACTTTCTTGCAACATTATGCTGACAATTCTTGTCTGAACTGTTATTGTCATGTGACAGACACTGTGCACACACTGCATAAACAAGACAGTTTTTCTGCATCCAGCCCGGACAACAAACTGCTGAAACAGAAATGTCTCCACACCCCATCACCAAAAAAACCACACCAGTCAGAGACATTTCCCTGACACTCTCTCACACAAACACACACACACAGACATAGACTGCACACACACCTCTTCCTCATACAACCCAGACAGCTGGTTTCTTACCTATGCAAAGCTGCAAAACGTAGGCGTAGTATGACCAAGCCACTATGAGGGCGATGAAGAGGACCGGAATCCAGTACAAAACTCTCTGACAGCCTTTCTTGATACTACGCGAGCCCGACGGTGCCATAGTCTAAGAGCGGATCATTTCTCGTGTGCATTCGTGTGTTACTCTCCCTCCCTCTCCAAGTCTCTGTGTGTGTATGCGTGTGTGCGCCCGTGTCTTCCTGTAGACTGTCACTGCATCGTTGCTCCGGCTCTGATCAGCCTAATCGGCAGCTCAGACGCAACATCCTACCAGCCTCCCGCCCGCCTCTGATGCTGCTGCTGCTGCTGCCGCCGCCGCTGCCGCTACTGCTGCACCGCTCCCCTCTGATCGTCCTGCCCAGCCACTAGCACAGACTACAACAAAATATCAGACAGCTCTCTCTCTTTTTTACACACACACGCACAGATTCAGGACCGCCCCTGCTGCCTCCCCACAGGTTGCCATGACGTCCGCTGGATGCTGCAAGCCTGGCACATTTTTTCACCGCGAGCAGATGGGCTCAATAAGTTCAGACTCGCGGGTGTTGAAACAGAGGTCTGTTCTCATATTTGCATTAGCGGGGGTGATGTCGGCCAGCCTCACATCAGACGCATGTTGTTCTTGCACACAAATGCAAGAAAAATCCAATTTCACGCTAATCAATTAATTAATTATTTCTCTTACCTTGTGAATAGGTGCTGTGTGACAACGCCAACTTGTGTTGGTCTGTGGACTCTTTACCTGACTACAACATGGTTTAATTATGGCAGAGGTGAAGCTGCCAGCATTCAGTTTTTTCATTACCTGAATGTGTGGAGGTTTGAAAGATCCACCTGCTTCTGCTGCTTTACATCAAACTGCACCTGCAAAATTTTGCAGTCCTGCAGTACAAGCCTTTATTGCACAAGCTGTTCCAGCAAAGCTGCAGTCTACTTACAAACTGTTCTATATCATCACATTTCACATCTTCTTTCTGATCGAAACTGTCTTTTTCATAAAGGCTGTCTGAATCTGAGGACAAATTAAACAGCTGGGATTTTTCTACCATCTGGGTGGGTGGCAGGCTGCAGCCACCTAACAAAATGTACCATACTTATTAAGCATTTCAGTCTCACAAACAACCTATTTTAAACTCATGGCAACCATCACCACCTTTTTTCAGCCTCTGGCTTCTAATACGGATACACAAGGACTGTCATCTTGCAGGACACAGCCCTTTCTGCTTTTCATGTGGAGTTTCCAAAAACTGATAAAGAAAATAAAAATTTCAAATTTGAAGTGCACATGAATATGTCAATAAAAAAACAAAAAAACAAACACACATCTTACATAAAATTTTACCGTAAATGTTCCTTATAAAGGAAGACATCATAAGAATGTTATGATAGTGTGAAGGTGATGCAATATTAGTTTGTGCTGCTGGACTATGGGGGTCATGTGAAGGAGAGGAAGGAACTGGCATCAGTAGTGTAGAAAGCTGTGCTTAGTCTCACTGTAGGGAGCCTTCTTGGGTCTGCAACATGGGCAATTTCCAAACATCTAATTAAATATTATTAAATTACTTAATTAATTAAGAGGATATATATATGTATATATTCTGAATCTTATTTCTTAATTTTTTTTCTTTATTATAATTTTTTTTTAGGTTTCTGCCAATGTACTGATCCACACTTTGATCCCATGGGTGGCCGTAGAGCCCTTATATACTAATTGGCAACCGCCAATCACACCAAAAGAAGAATAGGAATACAAAGGAATACAAAGAAGAATTGAAGGAAGGCGAAGAAAAAGAAGGAGGGGGAGGAGAAGAAGGGGATTTATGTGAGTAATCCACTGTGGATTCGCAGTCAACATTTCTGCTTGTCGACAGCTTGCTTGGTGTTGTGAACCAAGACCTGACTCCAAAAGTTACTCAATACAAGGTGGTCGAAGAGATTTTTGGTTGATTAGGGTTAGGGTTAAACTGAGTAAAAACTAAACTTGTTAAACTTGCTAAAATATTTGTGAGTTCTTTTATTTTTACATTAGACGTTATAAAAATATGCTTATTATCTGTGACTGAAGAAAATGTGTATCTGCTGAACAAATAAATCATAAGTTAATCACCTCAGACAACAGCCACAAAAATGCAGAGTTAAGTCAGTCCACTTATGGAACAGTCTGAACAGTACTCTGTTCAATCATATTTGGCAGTGCCACATTTGTTTTGTAAACCCTCTGTATTTAATGTAACTAAAAAAATCCTGTTTTACAGATGAACAAGGATTTCAAGTTGCTGTCATGCCCCTTGTCAAGGATTGCATTCAGGTGTGAAGAGTCTTAACATGATCGTTTCTATGGATGGCCTGAAACAATAGTTTTCAAATCTGTTCAATAGTTATAATTACACATTTCATCAGCAGCAGAAGCACTATAAAAGTCAGGCAACTTTTGTGCCTGACGCATATTTTTAACTGTTCTTTCTTAAATCCATCTCTTATAAGTTTAAGACTGTGAAAGTGTAATGCTTAAGTGCTGAAGCCCCCCCTTGGACTATCGTTAAGAGGACTGTTCACATGGAGGGGAAGTGAAACCTCTAATAAACAGATATGGGAGATAAAGGGTGAAACTATTGTTCTTTTAAACAGCATACTTGTAAGAAATGTGATGTATGTGAGAACATTGTTACAAATGCATGAAAATGATGGGCTTGCAAGTGCAACCACTAACCTCCTTTCATAAAACAAACCCAAAAGTTTAGAACATTGTAACAGTGATGTTTCATGCAGCTGTTACTGAACGTTTTCTCCATTTATCAACTTTAATGTCCTTGATCTTACTTCAAGCAGTACAGGTTAAGAGTGTGAGACAAATATTACCCTGCTGAATTAATCATTTAAAGATAAAAAGTCCCTGTTTAGTGTCTCATATACCCACATGGCCTCAGGTTCCTGATGATTAATACTGTTAATGATTTGTCCTCAGGTTGAGAATAAAACAGCTAATTTATTTTTCTGTGCTCCTGCCATCAGTCCACTGCAGTTACAAAGAAAAGGCTTGTCTAGTGAGGACAGTGTAAGCACTTCATAAGTTATTAGTTGACTTGTGTGAAAAAAAGTGAAGACATTGTTGGCACATGAGTCCTTGTGTAAGAAAGAGGAAATAGAAAGCACAAAAGAACCAAGAGCCAATTCATTTTATATTTATTGCACCATGTAATTACAATGTCATTGTAACAGTCGAGGCCTGGTTGAACAAAATGAGGGTGAGGAGTTTTTCCAGAACTTTTCCAGAGTGTAGGCTTCAGCTCGAAGAGGTAGACAAACAAACAAAACAAACAATAAAAACTAGAACAGAACACGGTCAAATATCCGTTAGTCTGGTGCAGCATGTAACAAGTTAAAATATTCAGTTAATTTTTTTGCAGTACAGAACTTCATCCAACACAAACATAGTACCATGAAACAGGTCATCAAGAATTCCTCAGTAGCACAGCGTACAGTAGTTAAAGGGAGAATCATTATAAAGAGTCAACTGTAACTTACAGAGCCTAAAGGGAAGGTCATTTCTGTGTATTGCTCCTTTAAAACCAAAACTAACACAAGCTAAGTGTCCCGAGTGAGGAACAAGCATATGGCTTACACATTCTGCGTATTTATTTATAAAGTGGTCTCCTCTGCCAGTGGCATGAAAATAGCACTTGTCTTTACTAGCCAAGAAATGATTAACACGGTTAGCTGCCTTTAGTTAAACAGTGAAAAAAGCAACAGACTGAGTGAGTTTGTTCAGGCCTGCTGGCTCTGGGGGATCCTGGAGGATTTTAGCTGCAGCACTTTGGGGGAGGACGGAGGAGGAGGATAGGGAGGAGGGGAGGAGGGGAGGTGCTGTCCTAAGCTGATCCATGCAGGGGGCTGCAGAGACAACAAAAGGACAAAGTATGTGAGCAATGCTGCGGCTGAACAAAATCAGGCTCAGGACAGAAAGGAGAATCAAACTGAACAACACACACTGGCAAAGCAGCAAATAAGACCGTGTTGGACTTTTGAGATAAAATCAGTGTCAACAATTGGAAACTGGAAACTAACATATTTTCATAAATACATAAATAAATAACAGATTCTGAGCAGGCAAATGAAGTAAGGCTAATTATTTAGTCTTTGGAGTGCTGCTACATTGAAGTTGAGTGAATTTTCTTCTTCAGTTTATTAAGGTACCTCTTGTTTATTTGCCTACTTGTAACAGCTTTCCATTCAGCCGACTACATCCTGTTTCTTACATAACCTGTTTATTTTAAACCTTCCAGCACAGTGCAAATAAGATGCTGTTGCATGCATTAACCCTTCTGTCTTGGTAGAAAGCACATAGGAGACACAGCTCATCCAATTTGTAAGATAAGCACTGAGGACAAGATTTTCACCTGCAGACAAAACAGAGAGAAAACACTAAATAAAAAAACGGCATAAATGGAAACAAACACACCGTGTTGTCATTATGAATAATATGTGTGGTTCTTACATTTGAAGTGTGTTAGAAAACTGCAGTGAAACAAACATGATAAATGGTAGAAAAATCCAAGTATTGTTTGAAAGGTGCTGCTTAGTGAATATTTTAATCCTTGAACTGAGCCAAGCAAGCTGTATCCCCTTATTTCCAGTCTTTATGCTAAACTAAGCTAACTGGCTGCCGGCTGCTGGTTCATGTTTAACAAACATGTCAACTCTTGGCAACAAATAAATAAATGATATCTATGAAATATTAACAATTTACTGAACTTTAATCCTAATTAAAATCTCTCAACAATGTGACTAAATGGGGGCAGTTCAACCCCCGCTTCTCAAAAGGGACATTTTTCACATTTTAGCACTGTTTGCAAGAACATACAGATCAAAACATAACAGGTCCTTTCCAAAGATTTATCAGGGAAGATTATCAATTCCTCTCCCAAGAGGTGCATTCCCTTTGAAACATGAATACAGCTTGAAACTGCACTGCTCACTGCTCATGTATGCAGACTTAAGCCGGTATCTGGTAGCAGTTGATCAGGCGTTAATATTACAGCGTAACTCAATGCCTCAGGCGAGCAGAGTGTGGGCCTGGAAAAACACATCTGAAAAGACTGACTATACACTGGGATAAAGTGCCTGGGAAACTCTGTAAATAAACCAGTAAAAAAAAAATGTGTTTTTAAACCTAACATTTAACATTGTCACTTTATTTTTGTACTTGTCCTACTGCACAGTGAATGCTGACTGCGTGAGAGAAGACTGTACCTATTTGCCTGAGAGCTCCCTCTTCATGCAGGATTTAAAAGAGATGAACTTCTCCTCCACTCTGATGCCCTAAGAGCATGTACAAAAGAGAGTGAGAAATACAGTACTATAATAGCACCAACACAATGATGTCCCACTAGATGGCAGTAAAGTTTCACAAAACTACTAATTACCACCACAGAGGTGAGATGTGTTTAGGTAATAAAAAGCAGCAGGAGTGTAATTTAGACATTATGGTATGGAGGTATTTAAGTATATCACTACATAAAGAGAAGAGGCATAATTAGTGCTTACTCAAAGTTGTAATTAACCAAGAAAGGTGGTGTTTGTGATGCTAATAGTTGCGTAAGTAGGCTTAATTGTGTAAAAAGTACTCTGTTTTGAAAACAAACATTAATCTTTGTGCTCTGCACCAACCAATGTTTGCCTTTTTTTTTCATTTATCCTTCTAAGTCTGACTTGACTTTGCATCCATGTAGTCATCTTTCAGCTCCCAACAGATGTGGCATCCACCCTGACAGGTAATAACACATTAAAAAGTAGCTGTCAAAGACTAACAAAGCTGGTAATCTTTCACATGAGCCGGTGCTGCTGTGGAGTCCAAACCTTAACACCTGCGTGCCTCCTCATCTGAGCTGCTATTACAGACTGACAACTTGAGGAGGAAAGAGGCTTGGTGAGCACATCTTGTTACCTTTGTTGTCATAAAAAAAAAAGGCAAAGATGGCATTCAAATTATCTCTGCTGTCTCACCCCATCGCCGCGGTGCAGCCGGTCCTTCATGACGCCAATGAACTCCTTGTGACTGAGTTTGTCATCTCGATCCTCATCAAAGATTTTGAAGACTGTGTTGACCAAGTGGCGGGTCAGCTTGATGCCTGTAGCCACGTAGACTGCACGAGTAAACTCCTCTGAGAGAGAATAAAAATAAGATCAGTTGAGAAATGAACAATAAATAACATCAGGCGGAAATAATCTTTTGATCCCTTGCAGCATTAAATTCACCTTGGAATAAGACTAAAACCCACCTTGATTTCAGTGTTTGGAAGGTGATAAATTACATTTTGGAAAACAATCTTGTTTAGTGTACAGCAGAACAACATGACAAAATTTCACAAAATAGAGCATTAAAAAATGTGTGATGTAAAATTTAAGACAATTAGTGGTATTAAATATAAATGACAGCAAATATGATGAAGTCTGTCTCTTTTTGTACATTTGTTTTGGCCTTTTTTAATGTTTTGAGAGAGGCCCCTTTGTTTCAATGAAGTCTAAATGAATGAAACAGCATAGAATTTTATTTCAGACAGTTTGTTGCTTCCAATGTCGTGGCAACAGTTTGGTTTAACATGACAATGTTGTTATGAGCAAAAAAAAGTCCATACTAAAAATGCCTCTCTAAGTTTAAAATGCCACTAGCCTGCAGAGATGTGACCTTAAGTAACTTTATTGCTCACCATCAGCATCGGACCAGATTAATTATCTTTTTCATTGAACGGGACAAAGTCTTAAAATCCAGCTTTCAAGAATTTGTGGAAATTTCTCGTAAAAGAGTGATGGCTGTTGTAACAGCAAATTGTTCTAAGTGAATGAGATGATTCAGTATCACATGAGCTGCCATTTTGGTGTCCACATACTTTTGACAAGTAGTGTAGGTTCTGCAATACATAATAAAAATAATTCATACTGTAAAGGTTCACCTACAGTGAACTAGAGACACGTAAAATTTCGGTGTTCCTAAACAGTGAACGTGTCCACGAGACAAATGTTTCTACATTGCATAGAAAAATGGAACAAGGAAAAGAGTGTTAAAATGATGTGGTTTATTTTTTTCCTCTTTTTTTTTTAATTGTGCACTTTGGTTGTGTGTAAACAAAAAAAAGAAACTGGAGGTAAGTGGTAAACTCAAGGTTTGAAAAATGAAGCAAACTCAGAAATGCAAAAAAAACTGTGGCTCTTCAAATGGCTTTTGGGGCAACTAACCCAAAAAGCGAATCAATCAGTCCTGTGAATTGAGCTGCTACTTTTATAGATATCAATGAATTTAACTTACTTCACTGCAAACAGAGACATAAGAAAGAAAGCAGAGAGTCACATTCTGTGGAGGAAAAATATTAAAACAAAACTTTCCAGTGACGCAAGATTAAGTTTCATACAACTTGTACGTGATTATAAACTGTAAGACTTTACCTTGACCAATGGAGCGGTTGGCAAAGTTGTACATTTGCATAGCGATGGCAAAATCCTCCAGGTTATTAAGGAACTGGAAGAAGGACCTGAACTCCTCAAAGGTGATTCCCTGCAAAGAGTTAACAACAACAAAACCATGGCTTTTTTTAAAGTGAAACATAAAGCTTGAGAAACACAACATGACAAATTATAAAGTGCCACATAAAGCAAACTGCTGCATGTGTCAACACTCCAGCAAAAGATAGTGCTACAATTCACACAACACATAATCTGGTCCCTTTCATCCAGCGGGGAATCCTTTAGTGTGTGTGGGACCTTGAAGCCATCAGATAGATAACACACCCAAACAGACAAAGTATACATTGCTGGATTTTCCCTGCGCAGTATGGACACGCTGAGCTGTCAGCAGCGGGGGGAGGACTTAAGCTTTTGGGAAGAGGTCAGGCTGTTTGCAGACTTTTCTAAGGCCGATTAACCTGATACTTGAATAAACAAAAACAACAAAAGTGATGAATCCCCAAACATCTCAGGCTTGGTGGATGACTCAAACATTGAGCCTATTGATCTCCACTCAACCATCCCGCTGCTACTAGCTCCTTCTGTGGCTTGGGGCCCCTCTGAACAGGCAACACACACAGCCGAACAAATGCAGTAATGACTAATCTGTGATGCTTTGCTGTTTTAACAAGTTGAGGGCCATAAAATATCTCTTAGCCCAACGATGAGAACCACTTGGTAATCAATGGAGATCTAGCAACAGGCTACTCGAGGTGGCTGAGGAGCAGGTCAGCATGCCGAGAGAAAAAACAAATTAAAGCTGGAATGAGGATGCTTCACTCAACAGCTAATTCACAGAGCCGTGTCCAAAGAAACACATAGCTAAAATACTCCCATGCCTACACAAAACAACCAAGTGCAACACTGCTGTTTGAATATCTCTTAGAGGAGACTGTCTGAAAATGTGTGCAGAATAGGTTACGACCTAGTTTTATTTGAGCACAATCTGACCCTTAGGCCAACTTGCTGCATTTCACAAACATTGTGAACTGCTATGTAATTTCCTTACTGTTAGTGGGGATCAGATTTTAAACTTTGTTGCTTCAAGGTCTGTGAAAAGTTAACCAACTCATTTAAAGAAATAGTGCGCATGTTACACACAATAAACAATTAACTCCTTTTTGGAAGTTTGGGGAAAGGTTTAATACCAGTCTCGTGTCTGTATACTAAATATGAAGTTATAACCAGCTGACAGTTAGCTTAGCTTAGCATAAACACTGGAAACAGAGAGACAGAACTATTCTACTGCCGCCAGTGTTAGCAACACCTCTAAAGCACTACAACTTACCTTTTATTTGTTTGTTTGTTTAAGCTGTACAAAAACCAAAATGTAAACCTGAAATTTTGTGGGTTTGCCAGAAGTTAAATGTTGAAACAATTTTTTGGCTGTGTGCAGTGATTTCCTGGAGTCTTGTCATCACAACTGAGGATGTAAAGTGTGGTAAAACTGTGCCTGTACAGGAACCTTTATCCCAGTGACTAGAGCTGGCCACTGGAACTATGGACTGGATATGCAGGATTGGACATATGGATAAACTAATTATTTCTACAAGATGTGAATTAGAGATATTTAGAGGTGATTATGGGAACATTTTTAAGTTAATTTACTTTTTAGATCAAGTTTAGCACAGAGACATGGGGTTGTTGCCACAGAAAAAAGGCAAACAAGCCTACACAATAACCAAAATATCAAACTATTCCTTTAAAAATGCAGGGAATGTGCAACTTTGCGAATTTTGCAGTGCAGAGGAGAGTTGCTGATTAACTTTTCCACGTTTTGAGGCTCTGGATGTTACGGATGTATTGGTTTACATTAATTGTACATTGTTAACTGCTGTCAGAAATAAAGTGTTGACCGTGAATCTAGAAGGAAACAGCACCTTTTCATCCGGCATGCAGTGACGCACGTTCTCCAAATACCCGCTGACGTCCTCCACATTTGTGTAACGAAGCAGGATCTGAGCAAAGTCTTCCTCACTTATGGTCGGCAGGCCTTTGGAGTAAGAGAGGAACTCAATCTCAAGCATCTCTGTCTGCAGGTTGTCCATGAACCTGGAGGAGCGAGACAGGCAGCAGCTGCTGACAGGAAACGCCATCACCAAGACTCACATGCACAAAGGAACACTTAATGTTGTCACAAATAAAACCGCTAAAGGTTGAGCTGTTGGGGTTTCTGTGTGATAGGAAAATGATTAATGACCACAATACACTGTGAGATATTTTTTTCTTCTTAGGGACATCATGATTTATCACAGAGAAGACTGAAGCTTTTTCAACTCACTTGTAAAAATCTTCAAATTTCAACTCAGCTTTGCCTTTTTTCCCAAAGAAATGCACCAGCAGCGTTGTCTCTGTTTTCTCATCCACATGCTATCAGAGGGAAGAAATTACTGTATTATGATTCCTCATAGCTTTATATATCCAACCACAGTTGTGATGTATTCAGTATAGTCAAACAAATAGAGAAAATGATATGAGATACACACTTTATTACAGCAATGATTCAGTTAAATATTAAGTAAATTCATACAAAATTGCAGATTGTGCAGCCAGGATGGGCTGTTTTGTTACATGGAAGCGTATCATGGTAACACCAGGTAAACATTAACAATGGCATTTATTTAACCATGCTGAAAGCTTTAAGTAAAGATGTTAGTTAATGGCCATACCCAGATTCTGCTATTGAATAATTACTCAGAGTTAATGGTTAATTTTTTCACTGTGCCTGAAACCAAGCCAGCATTTCTCATTTCTTCACAATACAAATATGAGCCATGCAACATATTCATTAAACATGCTCCAGAGGAAATATTGAGTGAATACTCTTACTAACAAGATGATAGTTGCATAAACTAAGAAGTTGTTCCACTGTGCACGCTAGCACAGAACCTAGAGGAGTTTTTTTATGAGAAACATCAGTAAGGACAGTCAGAACCTAGTGTAGAGTATTACTGTGTAACCAAAGTAATGAGGAAGTATCTAAATAAGGGCATGGCTACCTCAGTGAGATCAGAAAACAGCACTTGACTTGTGCCACGTCTGAGAACATCCCACATGCCCTGGGCCTCCACATGCTGACTGTCTTTTTTAAGAACCTGTGGCAGCAGTTGAAGCACAGCTGTTAGAACACAAAATACCTCTGGCACACATTATTAAAATTAGGAAAAGGAATACAGACACACAAACATGGATAATGCACACTAAGGTAGGCTAAAGGACAGAGATGCACAGACTGGAAAGACATGTAGCAGTAGACAAAATGTCAGATGGGCAGAAAGAGACGAGGGCTGACACCGGTGTATCTCAGAGGCCCATCAGCCTTGACGTGAGCCTGCTCTGCAGCCATGCATGCAGCCTCTTGGCAGGACATTGAGCCAACACAGCTAACACATGTCCAAAGCACGCAGGGCGTGAGACCCGAAGGGTGATTCATGCCAAGCTAACTATGTAACTGAACCCACCCATACATCATCATTTGATGCTAAGCTGTGAGGTAAATGCAGGTTAGTGGATACCTTTCACCTACTGTTGTGAAATAAGTTTAAACAATTTGGGTATTTGGGCAGAAAGTGTGGTTCAGTTATAAAAGATAATGTTGCAGATTTTAACAAAATGTTAAAATAAACAAAAACACTTCCAACACATTTGCAAAGAACAACAGAGAAATTACTCTGCTATTTTTCTAAATGAGGTCATGCTCCTGATCTTGGATTAACCGATCATCATTACAGTTTACACTGCTCCCTGCACACTCCCCCAGCTGCCATGGGACTACTATAACTACAGCTACACTCAAACACAACTGTCAACAACAATTTGCTTGTAATTGGTGTCATGTGCAATAACAAGATCACAGGAAACCTGTGTGCTGCGCAGTTAAAAAAAACTAGGACTTTTAATTTCTAGTTATAAATTTTTTTGATGGCTTGCGCTCTCATTCCACTTATTCAACCTCGTTTCTTTAGTCTAGAAATTTCTCAAGTCTCAACATCACCTCATTTTAACGCAACACCAGTATGCAACCAACCAGAAACAGCCAGCCGCCGCCGCCGACACGTGTTCTCAGAGATGGCTTGCTTCATTTCATAATATTTATTTATCTTATTTTTTTTCCCTCTCCTCAGCCTGAGGGGGAATATGAGACAGCTGATAAAACAGCTCTTCCTCTGTGTCTCATCGCTTTTCACCAGAGAGAGATTTACGACATAATCCCACAGCTAATTACGGAACAACTCTTTAATGCACCCCACTGTTCCTATCTCATCTCATGAAAAGATCCCAATACACTTGTAATTAGAATATGCCGGGGAAAGCCCAACCACAGCACTGAAGACATGCCTGTTATGTGTTTCTGAAAAGATGTGACTTTTGAACTTTTTGCTGGAAAGTTACCTACAGTACGGCAGAGGGAATCAAAACAAAAAAGACACACCTCAAGGGAAAGTCTTCAAACAGCACTCTGAGAAGATGGGCCTGTCCCTCAGTTAGCAGTAAGTGTGTGTGTGTGTGTGTGTGTGTTGAGTGCTTTTCACAGTGCTGCTTCTGCTCTGTGACGGGCATCTTCATGGTCAAACCCATCACAAAAGGTAACCTGAGCCCAGATACCACTCCTCAAGAAACTGTAAAAATAAAACATGGGGGTCTGGGCAAAACGTTGTCAGTCTTCAGGTAAGAGCTTTTTGAAGTGGAATCTCTCGCCCAGCACTGACAAAAGGCGAGCACATAAATCATCCACGGTGCACCCCCTGCACTACCACACACACACGCAAGGCAATATGTCAGATAACGCTGAAGTACACCGTCGTGTGTTTCAATTCCAGTGAATGTGATGAGGTTATCTGGTGTTAACAGACACAAATATGGGTAGTGTCAGCCCCCCGAGATGCATGTGTGTTTTCTGTGCTAACTCACTATGCAAAAACACTTTTTTCAGTTGGGGAGAGCACATACCAAAAATACATGCAACAAGCAGAACAGATTATTTCCTTCAGAGAAGGAGAACAATACATACGCTGTGTGGCTGGGATTTGTGATGACCGTACAGCTGCAGGCTCTGAAATGGAAAAGATGAGCAGAAGGAGAAGATTCATTTATAATTCACAAGTATTTTAGGACAGGAAGGTAGTTTGAATTAGCTTTCAAGCTATTGACTGAAGCTGTAGCCGTCAAGTTTATATGGGGTGTTTTTACCAGAGATCCAAGATTCTCATTTCTGTTCTTAAGCTTTGTGAATGCGCCCAGTCTTCATCTTCAGCTTTGTCTTCTTGCAAAGCACCATTATATTTCCAGATCTAGAGTGCCCATTCTAATGATCTTTTTGATGGTTATACGGGCTTCAGATTGATGCAAGACCTTCCAAAGATGCTAACGTTTGTCCCGGCAGAGTAAGCTCCTCCATGTTGTGTTTGTGCGATAAAACCTCAAAGAGTTGCTGTTATCTCTCGATTCACCTCTGCCTGTTTACATCCACCTGCATGTGGCACAAGACAGTCCTAAAGAGATGAAAGCCTCAGGCATGTTTTACCCTGTATGACCACATTCACCTCTGTGTTCAGCCAGTGTTCTCTAGGAACACAGCAAGCAAAAGCAAGCAAAAACACTGTCATGCAATGTAATGTCATGTTCAATGGCTCAAGTTTAGGATTTAGGTAAACATCAAGCTCCACTTATCATTATTTTTTACTGAAAATGGATCAGAGGACTGTAATGTGAAAAGGTATCACTCATGGTGACATGGTGGAGAATTGTCTTTTATCCCTCTCAGTTCTACGGTACCTTTTTATTACCTTTTAAAATGCAGCTTATAGCTAAGTCACTTAAAGGAAAAATCATACCTGCTGGTCAAATCTTTGTATCTCTTCAGCAGCTTCTTTTTTGTCCTTCTTCTTACGGAAAATTTCCTCCAGCTGGTGAGGGGATGATATATTATTATGTAGAAATGTATTGATCAAATGCATTTTATTACATCAAAATGAGGCTCATACCACCAAGAACTCCCTCTTGTCCACCATTTCATTTCCATCTGCATCAAACATGTTGAAAGCAATCCTGAAGCCTGCATGGGGCTCTGAAATCAGACAAATAAGCACACTGGACAGTCATCTCTAACTCCCAAATAGTTTTCAAGATTATTCTGCCTGAGCTGATCAAAATATATACACTTACTTGTTAAAATGCAGAGCAAGAAGAGGTATTCTGTGTAACTGATGACACCTGAAAAAAAAGAAAGACATTTGTCAAGCTGAGAAACAAAAACCTAAATGTTCCCTTTTCACAAAAGACAACACTGAATAGCATTAACCAGTTAGCTGAAGGTGTTTACAGATGTTCAAAGTCATCCGCCCGGAATGAATAAGCCATCCAAAGAAACAGTGCACGCCTCCAGACAAGAGTAATCTTCTCGCGCTTACTGATAACATCTTAAAAGGTGCCTTTTTCTTCATGCCTGGTGTTCCCCTCACACAAACACCAGCTTTACAACTGAGCTGACCTACCTGGACACAAACCCAAACAAATTTAAGGCCTAAGGCTTCTGATCTTGTTTGGGTAACGAGGTGTAATACATTCTCGAGTGATCTGTCACTGATTGAGAATAGCCGATTCAGGTTGTGTGTCGCGTCCTTCAGCTCCCTTTGTTGTGTGACACGGAGAAGGGAAGAGTAAGTGTCAGCAGACATCTCAGTCGACTCAGGAGGCTTCTCCCCTCTGACTCTGAAAGCATTCCCAAGCTTTTGTTTGCTCGGGAAGATAGAGAATCGAGTGCAGATAGTTCTGGGTGACTGCTCTTGGTGTTATGGGAAAAGAATTCTGGTATAGGGTTTGCTGCAGGGAGATATTTCCAGAGAGAAGAACACTCGAGGGGAAGAAAAACAAACTAGCAAACAAAGATGTCCTTTTAACTCTGCTTTTACATTTCCTGTAAAGGCTGGAAGTATGCTGCGAATAAAATGGTGTACAGGCAAGTGAAACACATGTACAAACTGAGGTGTGAAAACAGAATTAGTGATGTGTGCCATTCGACTAAGTTCATCCAAAAAAATCCCCCTCGACAAAGTGCTCCATCTTCTCACCCTAGCTCTCACTGTTTGGCAGGTACAACCCTATGATGACAACAGATCTCTAGCTTCAAAGACTTTCAAGCTTTAATGGCTTGAGCAGAGGAAAAAAACTTTTAAGATTCCAGCCATGTTTCACCAGTACCACACACCTTCACTCCTGAAGGGAGCCACCCCCTCCTCCTCCCTCTGAGCCTCTGAGCTCAAGTAGATGTTGTTAGACGATACAAAGAATTCCACAGAAACACTTCATACAGAGTGGCAGTCCCGGAGATGTAATCCAATGCCATTCTTTCGGCTTCATAATGTCCGTGGTGATCAGGGAGGGGGGCTTGGCCAGTGGGACATGTCCTGACATAGCAGAGTTCAAACAGCTCCCTCATTCTCTAAAGCAACGCTTTGTTCACAGATCAATCCAGTCCTTTTCTCCCTGACAAAGCTGCAACGTTTAACAGCAGGATTAAAAGCCCCAAATCCCAACGTTGGCACTTAACTAAAGCAACAGAGGAGAGAGCAGAAAACTGAGATCCGATGCTCCGCGGGCTCGTATGACCTGCTGAGCAGGAGTGTGCAGGCCCAGGTGGGAAGATTAAAAAAAATCTTCACTCGCATTGGCAACTTCATTTCCTTCACGCAACACTAATATGAATGAAGGTTTGCAGGTGAAGACTACAGTCATTTTACAAGATGCATTAAGTGGAATGTGGTTGTCATAAATATTTAGGCTCATAAGTGGTTCTCTACATCTGTGCAGTGAATATCATTAACTAAAATGCAAACACTTTACTTGAGTCTAATCTGCACACTTTTAGACTTTATTTTAAAGTTAGGGTTAAAAATTTGAATAATTCTCTTCTGAATAAATAAATCAATTTAGTTTTACTTAATCTGCCTGTCATTAGCCCACTGAACAGACACTATCATCGCACATTTGTCCCAAATATATGGTACTAATTATAGGGTAAAGAGGGAAGGTTTATTAATGGTAAAACTTTCAATTAATTAGAGCTTCATAAATTGCCAGTTTAACCCAGAGTTCCCGGATTGTAAAAGTTAAGCTAAATATGCAAAAGTTATCATTATTATTGTTATGTTTTTTTTGCTAGAGGCATCTAATTCAATATGTACGAGCATTTGAATTTCCAAAATAAATAAACAATTCCAAATCTTCTGTTCATTAAAACAACCTTTTTCTTTTGAAGGACAATCCTCTTTTTTCTATATTTAGCACAAATTATGTTGTTCCAGAAAAGTTTATAGTCACTGTAATGTCTAAGAAAAAGCAGGGAGGATCACTATGTTTATTGTCAATGCACTCTTCCCTTCTGCTAAGGCTCCTTGAGAATAAATTCACTGCATGTAACCAGTCTGATGGAGAGATAAGATAGTATTTACAACACACTGGCTGCTTTGGAGTATACCAGGTTGATATGCACAACAGAGCAAACTCTGAGCAACACATGGAGGGCCTTTCAAAAAACAAAAGCATAGAGGGGAACTGCTTAAATGCAGTGTATTTATTTGTAGAGCTGTAATACATCAAGGGGGTTACTTCACCTCGTTCGCGAAGATTTCTAAACAAATTAGATGATCCTTTCCAAACAGGCGGGGTATCAGCCAGCATCTTGTCTAAGTCCTGCGAAAAGAGAAGAAAATCCCAAATCACTCATTCATTCCTAAATCCCAGGTAATCACAATGTAATGCAACGCTTTTTGAAGGTTTTACATGGATGAAGAGAAGATTCTGCTCACCTTTTTTGTGAGGGACTTCCATCCTCTCCTACCTAAGCAAAAAACACTTACAGTTAGTAAATGGTATATTATGCCCAACTCACAATAACACATTTAAAAGGCAAATTATGTTGTAGGAATATAGAAGAGGAAACAAAAGTGAAATCAGGTGTTCATGTGGACAGAAATACAAGCTGTGTATTTCCATGAACACATTCCAATGGCTAATAAAGCAGAAGATAAGATGGAGGTGTTGTAAAAAAAAGAAGATGACATCGATAACAGTGACAATAACCCTTCATCACTGACACACTTAAAAGCCTGTGTAAAAACCTGGGATTAAGACGGCCATGTGAAGACCTGCTCTCCACCTGAGAGAGGTGTCTGAGTTTTTGATGCCTTCTATCAATGTTTCATATCCAGCAAACACTTATGGAATTGATATGAATAATTTATATGACAGCACTCTAACTTTTGACTCATACTGCTCACGTCTAAAAGGCCATGACTCCACCATCCTCTGCTTCATTGGCTGTTGCTGAAATTAAACCATGAGTGAAGCATAATGGTCATGTCCAAGACCTCTCTAAACATCTATAAGAATGGCAAAAACATCTTTTTACAACCACAACATGACCATAAAATACCATGATTACTATTTTGCAACACATCAGCTATTAGCTACCAGAGAGCAATGACTCACAGTATGCTAACACATTAGGGCTGCTTATTTCCCTTCCCATTAGATGCCAGTGATTTCATATCTAAAAGATTACAGCAGGCCACACACCTTAAATCATAATAAATCCAGTAATCAGAATGTCTTATCATGACATTTATGACATCCATGCTAAGTTGTTTGGTCTCTCTGGGTCCCTGCGAGTTTGTTGCCACATAAATGAGCCATAAAAGTAGGGTTGCTGGTAAAGATGTCTATCTTTATGCAGGTGTTATGACTGAGGCTCTTCAAGCCACAACCTTTTGTCCGATGACACTTAACAGACCCTGAGCAACAAGTAATGTTCCAGGAAACAACAACACCACAGCTACTTCTCTTTTTATCTTGAATAATTGGAGAATGAAGGAGCAAGAGTTTATCTGATGATTTGACGGAAGTGGACTTAAGCAAATGGCTTCAGACAAATGTAGCTGATATCTCCATAGGATTTTTCCTCAGAGATGATAAAGGCAGAGTAACATCAGTGCTCTCTTTGATATGACTTATAGCAAATATTTTAACTAATTTAAGCACTCTTAAAAACACACATATGAATAAGCCTGATCGCACACAGGACCTTTTTCAAGAACTTTACTTCTGTTGCAGATGGGCAAACCAGGGTCAACATATAGTTCCTCTCATAGTCTCACCAAGTCCTTTTTCAAGAATATATTAGGACAGAGTTTGCAGTTTGCTGCTACCACTTGTACAGAATTATTCAGTCAGTCAGCAAGCACTGGGTACCACTAGATACAATATAAGGATGTGATCTTGTACAGATTATTTATGCTACAAAACAAACAAATGCCAACACTAACCATCTTCTCACGTGCTGTTAACGCAGCAGTTTGCCTGATCTTCAAGGTTCTCAATATGTGCAGAGAAGCAAAAGTACACAAATGGTGATTTGGCACTTGGCACAGTTGCAAGAGCTCTGTGGTTTTTTTAACTAGTTGGTCAAATATGACCAGCCACTGATGATTGTCTTAATTATTAATTAATCTACTGATTATTTTCATGACTTTTTAATCCCATACATTTACAATCACCAAAAATGTTCCTTTTTCAGCAATGACAGTAAGATAACAAGCATAACCTTTCATTTAAGATGCTTTTAAAGTTGTTTTAATTATGTCAAAGGACAAATTGATTAACAAATTTTTGTAACCCTGAATATAAGTAATGATTCCTCCCTTCTTCAAAAGGATGTTCAGCATTGTGGGAAAAAGATATTACTAGTTGTGCACTCACTCTTGGGTTCATTCAAAGTGATGGACTCGATGAAGTTGAGTGGCGTCATGTAGAGCTGACCCTCGTACTCCACTGAACTGAACAGGCGAAATCTGTTCTCATAGGACGACATGTACACATCTCCATCGTCCAGACTATATCCCCTGGCCTGTGAACACACAACCACACACACCATCATGCAATACTGTGAATCAGCAGTGATAATACTGTCTGAAAGATGCTTTTTATAAAATCCTCTGAAGCTTTTCCTGTCACGAAAAGCCTCACTCACAGGGAACAACAAAGAGGCCCAATCTTTAATTCAGTAATGAGGCACATGTTATGTCAGCCCTATTTGTCATCTCTGCGCACCAGATAATGTCCCTACAACTGTTAAAACCCAGCCAGATCAGAGGGCTGGACTGGTGAAGACAGAGTGGATCTCTCTGTCAGGCGGCGCAGGGCCAGGTCCACTGGGCACAGAGCAAACACCCAGGGAATGCGTGCCCCCCTCTGCTTAACCATTAAACCCCTCTAACCACCCCCACCTCTCATCAAATGTCAGCCCCTCTGCCAAGTCCCAGTGTCCAGTTTCCTGTGTCCCTGGATTCCTGCTGCCTGTGGACACCAGTCAAGGTTTCCTCCATACTACTGCAGATTAGAAACAAGGAATCCTCTGTAGCTGGAAGTGCAGACAAGACCTTGTTTACATGGTTTATTTGTTTACATCCCCTCTGATCCACAAAAATCTTGTCAACAATGTCAGAACACGTCTGAGCTAAAGAGACTGTACTGTAGAAGCACTTGTATGTAGGCTAATATTACCAGATACATATTGAGTGGTGAAAGTAATTTGAACATCTAACACAGTGCAAAAAGTGACAACATTTTCCAAAAAAACGTGCAAAGCTAGAAATTTTTGCAGTGATGATCAGTCATTATTCAATTCAAAGAATTTTCATCAACACTTGAAGTAATCGATTTATTGGGTTGAACGTTTCTTTGGAAAATATGTTAGAATTGGCAACAAATGGCAATTGCATTTTAAATGTGTTGTTTTGTCTAAATATCCATTACAATGTTTAAATTATTAACTTGATATAGGCCACAATGCTTGTGGTGTGACAGTAAAGACATTGTCGACAAAGTTGTTCTTTATTCAACAAGGTTTGACACAATAACACTAATTACTTGGAGGCAGATGAGAGTTGTGTCAGAAATTCCTACTTTCAACACTTCAAAACCCCATTTTTTTAATCTTTCATGACAAAAACAGAAATGAAACTGGGACTTGTTAATGTTTGGCATTCAGCTTGGTGAATGACTTATACCACAAATCAATTTTACATAAAGTATCCAATTAAAGACAAATAGACTAATCAGTTTAGCTCTAAATTAAATACACTGTTCAGCTGTTTAAGCTTTTTTAATGTGAGGAATTGCTGATTTTCTCTTCTCCATATTTTAAGTGAATTACATGTTTGAGATTGTCATCGTGGTTTGAGCAAAGCAAGCAACCCTTAAGATGTTAATGTGAGCTCTCAGAAGTTGGCATCACTAATTTCTGATTTTTTCTTCTGAACTAGACAATTTATTAATTGTTTAAATAACAGCTATACTCATTCATATGAAAAAAAAACATCATTTGTCGTTTTAATCGTCTTAATTTTCCTTCTTTGTAGATATTTGGCCTAAAAACTACTTAAGACTTGAATGATATCCTCTCTGACATAGTTTGATAAAACAAAAACACTTAAGTCCTTCCAAAGCTACAAATGTTGCAAGGTCATTGTATTACGTTAAATTACAAAGTAATTAGTTATTTTCAATTTGCCCAGCACCTTAAATATGTAAATGCATCCCAATTGATACAAAATAGGCTATTATGTGTACATTTTCTCTCTCACAAATAGCAGGCAAAACCCTAAGCTATAGCAGCAGTCGGGTCACGTGACCTTCCTTTGACCATTTCAGCACCAAAGGTCCGGGATAGCTCCGTGTGCTGACGACACATTAACGTTATTGTTTGTTCCACGTGGACTGTGTGATGCAGGCTAATTATTTTGGAGATGCAGGCCAACAGAGCTCTTTTTATGTGAGAGAAATGATAGATAAAAATTGAAGCTTTAACATTTACGACAATACGACTGACGTTGTTGTTTTTCTGAGTGTGTGAGAGCTGAGTGTTGTCACAAAAGCTGCTTGACAAATGACCCACTGTACCTTATCGGTGGCAGACACTGATGGCAACGCTAGATGAAAGAGTCGAGCCTCGACATGGCTCTTCAGTCCGGGACGCCTACCGTCAAACGAGCAGCGGTAATAGGCAGCACCTGCCGCGGCGGTGACGCACGCTCCAGCTGCGATAACTTTCAGCACTTTAGTCGCCTTTGAGGGTGTTTGCGGTGTCCGCGCCGTAAACGTCCCTGCTTTGGAGCCGCTAGCGAGTGAATGTATAAGCCTGCGCAGGGCAGCCATGGCTGTTTACACTGAGGTGTCGTAAGCGATAACACACAGCACTCAGCAGAGCCTCTCGAGCCCTCTGCTGCTGCGAGCTCGCGAGAAAAGCCGTGGGTATTTCAAGTAGCTCAGGGATTAAAGGGCGTCAAATTGGCGAGAGTGAAGGAAATGTTTAAATATTTGCATAAACATGGACACAGACACTGAATTGTGTCCTACCTCTCGTTTGTTCATTTTAAAGTGTCATATTTTTTGTGTTTTACAGATAAAATATTAAAATAAAGTCATGTTAAATGCTCAGTTAAAGCCACCAGCTCACCACTCTCTCTCCCTCTCTGTGTGTGTCTTATTTTATGCCTTGAGAGAAGGAAAAAAAAATCCCTGCCAGGGCACGTCTGAACTGTGACAGCCCCGCCCATTACTAGTCCTGTGGTTTTGCACCTGCCTCACCACCCCTGCCACTTTGAGCGCAAAACCTTCCAGGAGCTCTTGTACCTGCACTGCAGCGTTTATTCAGCCCTCACTACTGAATCCTCCTGTCTCCCGTGTCTCCTCCAAGGCTCCGCTGAGGCATCACTATCCGCTGTGAACAGGTATGCAACATGAGGGCTATCTGAACAGCAACTGCAGCCCACCCCCAACTGATGAAGACGCAGTAAAAAAAAAGGAAGAAGAAGAAGGAGAAGGAGATTTCCGTGCAGACAGTAGCGGAGATTTAGTGACCGTTTCATGTCAGGGAAGAGATATCCGTGCGTCTGCGTGTCCTTGTACATGTGTTAAGTAGCGGAGGAGGTGGACGTAAACATGCAATAAGTGACAGTGGCAACCAGGTAGTCTACTACGCAAGAGCGCTCCCTCTGGACCTCCTCACTGAACTTTACCCGCTGAGCTTTGACGCGATGGCTGCTTCAGCTGCTGCTCTGGGGGAAGTTGGAGGCGTCTTACACGGCATCGATGGTGTCGCACAGGTCGGGTCCCATTTCCTGCTGACCCCTCTTGGGGACAGTCCGACGCTGCTCGGAGAGCAACTCATAATACCAGGGGACAGGCTCAGCCGGAGCACCACGGCGGATTTAACGCACCTGAAAGGGATCCTCAGGAGAAGACAGTTATACTGCAGAACTGGGTTTCATCTGGAAATACTTCCGGATGGCACAGTGCAAGGCACGAGGAAAGACCACAGTCGTTTTGGTAAATACTGACATGATTAAATTTAATGTGTTTTGATCGAAAAATTTTAAGCTGTGGAAAGTAGCCGGCGTAATGAAACAAATTATTATCAAAATAATCGGTGGCAAAAAAGGAGTGATTACGAATAAGGAAATTACTAATCCTATGTTGTAACTGTGATTTTCAAATTTTATTGGTTCTAATGGGCTGCTTTCAAAGGTGAATTTGAGTTGTTGGCTTCTTTGATGATATTTTGTAGTTTCTTTCATCTTTGTTAAACGTCTGTACTGAACAACTGTGTCATTCTTCTCCAGGTATTTTGGAATTCATAAGCCTTGCTGTTGGCTTGATAAGCATTAGAGGGGTGGACAGTGGACTCTACCTGGGGATGAACGACAAAGGGGAGCTGTATGGCTCTGTAAGTACCATCTCTGCTTATCAATGTTGCCCAGATCCTTATTTAGACCATGGGATGATCCACAAGAAGTTTTTTGTATTACTGATACAAGGAGAATTTGATTAGTAGAAAGACAAAATCAGAGATAATGAAATGTCTCCTGTGTTTTTCTGTGTTTGCATCCTGAGCTTGCACCTCTTTTATGTTGTACCCTTTGATTTCAGGACAAGCTCACAGCTGAATGTGTCTTCAGGGAGCAGTTTGAGGAAAACTGGTACAACACATACTCCTCCAACCTCTACAAGCATGGAGACAAAGGGACGCGTTACTTTGTGGCATTAAATAAAGATGGGACACCAAGGGATGGGACTAAATCCAGGCGGCACCAGAAATTTACACACTTCTTGCCCAGGCCTGTGGACCCTGACCGTGTGCCAGAGCTGTACAGGGATATCCTGGGACACAGCTGAGACCCAGAGCCCTTGTCAAATTCAGGAATAGCTGCTAAAGCCCATGACAAGCAGGGAGCTGAGAGGAAAAAGGGATGCAGGCATGGGGATGTGGCCGGTGCAGGCTGGTGGACAGCAGCCTGACCAGCAGAGATAAAGGCACCGGGGCCTCCTGTAGGAATGCTCGGGCCATCTCTCAGCAGCCAGGAAGACAGGCTAGAATGTCTGCACGCTCGGCATGAGGGGGTCGTTTGTTTTAGAGTACGGTGGACCCTAAAAGATACTTAAGTGGAATAGGAGACGAATGGGGGAAAAAAAAGGAGCTGGACGGTCATTGAGCATCTCCTGTGGTCAAAAGGAGATGTCAGCTGATGTGGAGTCAGTGGGAATCCGTACTTTTAATTTGGGAACCGTGTCAGAGAGCCATAGTTTGTTCAGAAGGACTTTGAAGGAATACTCTTTGGGGTTTTTTAACTGTGTCTAGACCTGCTTTAAGAGAGCAAAAATGTACCAATTTATTTATTCATTTTAGATACATATATTTATGTTATATATTTATTTATTTGAGAATATATTTTTACAGTTAGATACATATATATTTAGCAAAACCACTAGAAACTGTATCAATTATATAAAGACTGAGACACTGTACCATTATGTCTTTTATTCTGAACAAAGCTCAACTAGTGATATACTGTAATTTGAACACAAATAGAAAACATGTTGGCAAAATCTGGAAAAAAAAATCCCCACATCTGAAATGCATTTAATCACGATAGGGCAACTGTGAAACTTTGTGTTTTAAATTGCAATGTTGACATGTTAATTTTATTCACACTACTGTTACATGTTTCAAAAAAAGGAATCTGAAGTCAACAAACTGATTATACAAACAATAAATTGCTCAGATTATAATCAAAATGTTTTATTTCAGCCTCTATGATCAGGAATGATGGTATTGTGTTAGTTGCTCACTATTTGTCCCCTTAAAACCAATTTTCCTTTAAAGTACCAACATTTTTTCAATTGAATATTTAAAAAAGAAAAATACTCTACTAGTTTTCTTGTCTTTTACAGTTTAAATATATAAACCCACTTACAAGACCAATGTTGTCTTTCTTTATGGACACTATAAGGCCGAAAGACGAGCAGTAGACCTGATGTGCGCATAAAACTTCAAAGCCTCCCCTTTGAATCTCTTGAATGTTGAGGCTGCGCAACGGCACAATGTAGGGCCAAATAAAACATGACCTTTAGCTCGGGTGAGCAACTTAAGCAGCTGTATAAAAGTGGAGGTCAGAGCAATAAGGGTTAAGTAACCTATGCTAAAAGTTTGAAGAAGGTAGACCTGTTAAGATGTCTTATGGAAGTCAAGGTGGCAAAGAAATTTCTATTTTTTTCTTGTTTTCAGACAGCTTCTGATTCTTCTGTGCTATAATGGTTAGAGAAGACATTACACTGCTGTCCCAACATTTTTAAAAACAGAAGACCTAATCAAAAGTAGATATATTTAATAGTTGGGATCCAGATGTACAAAGCAGCTGAATTTCTGATTTTATTTTTGAAAAGCCACCATGTCGTATCAGTGCACAGTTTCCTCCACGGTTGGAGGAAGAGCTGTGTTGAAGCATGAAAGCTCAGCCTGTGATCTTAGCGCGTGTGTGTGATGGCGAGCCAGTGGGGGTGTCTCGATTCAGAGAGTCAACCCTGCTGCCAACTCTCTCCTGTCTACAGTGTGATACTGTGGGACTTTCCCACCTGCACACCTTGAACATCAACGCACTTCTGTCGTCGATTAATGACACCATCCCAGCATGTATTATAACCTGCGTGCACGTGGACATCCCCCGTCCACCAGATAAACACACGCAAGCCTATTACAGCGTGAAAAAGGATTCTGGTGCTTGTTTTTGGAAAAGTTAACAAGCATGAAAATGATGGACAGGGCCTGTTTCATTCATGTCCGGTCCCATCTTTACCAGGTAAAGAGTGTGTTGCAACAAAAGCTTGTCCATGACTTTGACCTGCTGCCTTTTTTTTGTCGTTGCAATACTTCCTAAGAGATTAAAGCCTGAGTTGTGGCCATGAAAAGCAGACTTTGTGCAAATCTAAGAGCGTAACCCCCTCTGCCCCCCTCTTGACATTTTGAAGGTCATCTCCCTAAACACACTGGAAATCCTAACTTGTGATACCTGATGCCCAGAAGTGCTCTTTGGCACTTGTTTAACAGATGTTTTTGGAGTCTACCTGGGCCTGAGACAGATGCTTTTGTTCCCCCCACTCCACCTCCGCCAGGTGGTCTGTGGCTCTGCGCTGAAAACACTTAAACCCCTCATCCACACCCACTCTGGAGGGCTGTCTCACACGCTTAATGGACGCTCCCTGACTTTCATCACCTCCTCAGCAGCGGCCTTAAAGGGCTCTCGAGGAAACTCAATCAAGTTTGTGTGTGTGTGTGTGTGTGTGTGTGTGTGTGTGTGTGTGTGTGTGTGTGGCATGGGTCCACAGGCAGGTGTGGAAGTCAGTGATCTTCTGTGTCTATCTTCGCAGTCCAGTCAGACAGTGCAGGTGTTCCCTCAGCACTCAAGCCCTCACACTCTGATCTCAGGCCTGCTGTTTGTCAGCTGGGGATATGACTTAGCAGTAGGAGGGGGACGGTGGAAATATAGTCGGCTTTGTTGTCTGTCCCCAATTATCAGAGAGCATAATTTCTATATTTAGTAGGCTGCGTTGGGGAAGACAGGGGAGGTGCCGAGAAGCTCACCTGTTGCTCTAAAGCCGTGGCCACTTCTAAGAGTGTGTTTGCACAGGGATGGTGTCTGCAGCTTTGTGTCATTTGAATCGTGCAACTATTGATTTCAGGCTCTTTGTTGTTTGTTTATTACCTAGTAAATTGCCGTGCGCACAAATTATGAGCTGCATGTGTGTTTATAGAGATTACAGCAGAAGTGTAAGTATAGCGTTATCCACTTGATATTTTGGGGCTTTCATTCGAGTCCAGAGAGAGAGAGACACATTCTGGAAAAATCTTAAGTCAGTTGTCTCAAATATGATCAATCAGTCCTTCCATCATTCATTTTTGTGTTCAGAAAAAAAAGTCATCATTCACACTTGCTGCATTGTACTCCGTTTGAGTTCAATAATTTTTAGGGTCATAGCTAAGAGGATTTTGTGGTCTGCCTTCTGCAAGCGGCAATTAGAGCAGCATACCTGATTTACTGACACTCCACATCTCAAGCTGTCAGCTCCAGTGGAAAATATGCTCCGCTGTTTGCATCTCCATGGAGACAGTGGTTGAAAACAACAATGTTTGGGACTTGTGGAGAACAAAAAGAAGCAGCAGCCAGGGCACTGTCATTTCTGTAGAGTTCAGGCACACATTTGCAGGCACTGCCAGTGTTTTGTTTAACTAAAGAGATCTGAACAGAGTACCTGAAGGATGACGGATCCCAACAACAACACACAGTCTGTAGCATCTAGCACAGCACACAAACAGGTCAACACGAGGTACATGAGATGTTGTTGCAGTTGCATAAGTCATGTCACATTCTGTGACATGCACTTATCTAGGTGACACGGTTCTGTTGGTCTGTCGTTTAAAATTTAACATGGTTTTTATCTACTTTCAGGTAAGTTTCTTTGTGATAAAAAAACAGCATATAATTTACTTTTTGTATCCTTATAAATATTAATTGGCCACAGGAAGAGCGTTAGGCCATAAAAATATCATACTCTGAATGTTAAAAAATATCAGAAACCTATGAGGATCAATCATAAGAGACTGTGGTTCAATATAACTTAGTATATCAGTTGAGTATTCTACTAAAACAGATTAGATCTATATTAGGTATGCCTTTATTCTACATTTCAAAGAGAAATATTGTACTTTTTACTCAGATACAATCATTTGAAAGGTTAAGTTGCAAGGAATGTAAAAGATTAAGATGATAAATGCAAAATGTGTGATCCTTTCAATAAATTATGTTACATTTCTATAAATTAAGCCACTTAACAGTATATAAAGTAGCTTAAGTTAGCTCAAGTAAAGCCACATACAATACTGCAATACCCAAATGTGGTAATCATGTTAAGCCAGAATAAACACATTTATATTTCTGGGGCAAAACAAGCTTAAAAAATAATATTATCATCTTAAAGTGTTGACATGGCTAATCTGACAGCAGACAGATATTACACATCCTGGAGATGCAGTGCAACATAAATGCTTAGTTGAAATCAGGTAAAACCAAAACATGCAGCTGAAAATTGTGAAACGTTCCTTAGAGCTGAAGGGATCAGCAGAGTCAAGTGTCACTATGATGTTTATGTATGAATATTGAGTAGTGCAACATAAATGCATTCATAATATCCCCAATATATAACATGTAATAATTTAGTGCTTAACTTTGATGGTCCCACAAACTTTTATGATAATACCAATGTTCAAATTGAAAACACAGAACTTTTACTTTTAATAAAGTGCTTAACATATTTGGACAGCTACTTTTACTCAACTAAAACCTGCTGTAGCCCCCTCAGCCCTTCACATCTGCGAACCAAACCAATGTGTGAGTCCCTCTGGAGCAGCCGTGTCACCCCTTCCTCTGGCCCATGTGTCCACATACAGAGTCACAAATTAGGTCTTGACATTTGGGCGCTATAATTGCCCCCTGAAAAGCATGAGGCATCAATTAGGCTCTCAGCACCATGACAGGTTATCCCTACAGGACATAATCGCCTTGCCGGACTGCTTGGCTGGACTGCCCCGCCAGGGCACACACACACACACACACACACACACACACACACACACGAACCACAAACACAGAGCTTATAGCTCCATGGTTCATTTTTGGTAGTAATCAAGCCAAGACAGGCCATATGATCTTCCAACATGTTCTATTAATAGTTTGACATTCTCATTGTACAATTAAGTCATCATTTTTAAAAATTATAGCTACGTGACAATAAAGTATGTGTGGAGGCCATGCTGGAGGAGTGGCAGTAGGTCTCAGAGTTGCACTAATAACAGCACGGATCTCTTTGATTTGCTGACTCTGGTGCCGCCTGACAGTTTCTGTTCCCACAGGGCGTGGAGATCTTTGGGGTCAGAAAAAAGGTCAATTGGTTCATTTCCATAGCGTCTACTTTAAACATTCTTGTAGGCTTTGGAAGCAATTCAATCAGCAGCGAAAACACTGGTTAGTAGCTGTCGTTAACAATGCAGCGCACTCATAAAACAAGATGGATGTATCCCACAGAGAAATACAACACAAACTGTGTGCAGCGCTGCAAGATTTAGTGGTGCTGCAAGATATTAGACTTAATGGATGTAATACATTGTGAACATAATGTGTGAGAGAGGAGGATTTGCAATTATCTTTACGACATTTTTTAGAGGGGGGGAAGTGCTATGTTTCATATACTGGCATTTTAAAAGACAAAAAGACACAATCATTAATGTGCTTTAAAAAAGGTGTGAAAAGAGCTGATTTTCAAAAATATATGTTCAAAAACATTAAAACTTTAATTCAATTTCACGTTTTTTAGATCCACATTAGCTTCTTGACTGTATAAGACATTCTTTCTGGGATCCACACAACACATATACATAGAGAACTTATCATATAGAATTCTCCCCCTGTTTTTTTTTTTTTTTACAAAACCTTTTTAAATTAATCACAAAAAACAGCAACACAACTGACTCCAAAAGAAAACTAGACATCTTCAGATGTGTATGTTATAAATGCACATAAGCTCAGCATTATAAATGACACAGATTCATGACAATCAATGATGCAAAAAAGAAAATACATTAAGCATAAAAGAGCGAGGGTAGACTTAAAAATGTATAATGCCGGAAAAACAAGAAAAACATTACCTCATTGTGTGAAGTCAAGCTTTCACATAAGTATGTGAGTCTTGGTAGATCTTGGCGAGTGTAATTGTCTGTTTTGACCATAAAAGCTGCAAAGGCCAAAGCAAAACCGTGTGTAATGTTCATTGCCTGGTTAGAGAGCATGATAGAAAGAGACTGTACTTTCACTTCCTACTGCTGAAAGTGGAAATGTGCTTTGTTGCCCCTCAGTCAGGCGGAAAATTGCAAACCCATTTGTCATTGTGTGCCAAGATGCAGAGGTCAGTCAATGGATTCCTCCATGACAAGCCTGTGGAATCAAATGTTTTTCCACGGCCTCACCCCTTTCACACCTGCACCTCCAGGTAAAATAACAAAACAAGGGGAGAAAGAGAGAAAAGAGGGCTTAGAGTGAGCGACTTAAAGACAGGGAAGAGAAAAATGATACGTGGGAAGAATTTACCATGAAACCTTGCACAGCTACTGCCCATTTCAGCTTATTTGAACCCAATATACATTTAGCTCACAGTGGCAGATGAACTGCCAGCTTTTGTCCTTTTCCAAGCTTGGAGAATACCACTAATTATTACTGACCACGGAACATATTTGCAGGCTCTAAAGGATCTTTCTCTTCTTCCTTTTAATCAAAGGAACAACTGCTTGATTTAAAGGAAGAAGAGAAACAGAAACTTTTTCAGTGCTTAATCCTGCAGAGAGTCTGCATGGTGTTCCCACTGAACCAATGCACATTAAACATTAGAGACAGATACCACAACTGACTGAGCTCTTAAATCAGTCATTTTAATAGCTGAGTTTTTCTCATTGTGCAATCTTACTGATTTCTGTTCGAGAACAGTGTGGAGTGAGACAAGGCTTGAGTCTAAAACATTTTCATGCTAAAGTAGTTATGTTAAAATGCAATTTAGACATGTCATAATTTTACTTATTAGAGAGAAGATCTTAAGTAGATTTGTGTGAATTTTCATTTGAGTAATAAAGATAGATGAGTAACTTTTTGCAGAACAGTGGCTGCTGTGGCCACAAGTGGTGACTGCAGGATAATACATTGGCACATTAAGAGTTTTTTCATTTCAAGTTGTTTTAAAAACACCATCATTTAGCACAGTGGTTTTTACTGTCGCTTCACAGGCTTAAAGTCCTGGCTTTTCTGAGTGTTAGCCTGCAAAGGATAAGCTGTTACAAATAACTGATGGATAATTTAGCATCTTGATTTATGATGACCGATCACAAGATGGATTTACTAATACTGCAAGTTAGGTTTGCTGCTAGTTTACCCCAGTGGCCAACCACAGGACTGCAACAAAAACATTTCCTGTGGCATAAAAAAGATCCTGCCCCCTTGAGAGCTGAAGTGAGGCTAAACATCCAGAACTAAAAACATTTATTTTGAAACTCATTGACATTTTTAACTCTGTACGTGGAGACAAGATTGGATTTCAGAAAACAGTGGCTGCAGCAAAAAGATTGGGGAAATAAATTAAAGTAGCTGAGCTGCTATGCTGGTAAATTGCGATGGGAGCTGTAGTTTTTGGTGCGGTCATGAAGTAATTGTTTATCAGCTTTACTACGATCAACCTGGAGGGCCCAAACCTGAAGACTTTTATTCAGTTCTTGATATATATTTACAAACATCGCAACAACAAAGCAACAAAATGATTCATGTTTGCATTTCCTCCCTGTTTTCCTTTCAAAAAAATCCTGTGAGCTGATAAAATGTTGTAAAAAGAAGTGTTTACAGAGAAAATAAAGCAAATTTTGCCCTGCTTTGCTAGCGCTACTTTGATCACAGGATCATTTGTGTGCATTCACGTTAATTGTGCAAATAATATAAAAACACACTGAGGACCTGTGTATTAGTCCCCAGCTTGCAAGCAACAGCAGTGTGTGTGTTTGCATTTAATTTTGCAGCCTCTGAATGAACTCTATAGTGACTAAAGACTCTGTACTCACCACGGCTCATTGCTGCAGACAGGTTAAGAGTCATGGATGAAAACAATTCCAATTTTAAACTCATGAGCTTGCCTCCTATGAAAAAACAGCTGTGCACTAGGAGCCCAGCCCAGCAAATGATGCTGAAAGTCAGTGAAGAGCAGCTCTGTCCACTTACAAGTCCTGTGGTACAAGCCAGTTCTTAATGAGAATGAAGCAAATCTCAAAATCGCTGTTTGCAGGTTTTCATCAACTTTTAACATAACCATGCCATGCATAAAAAGTTGGATCTTTCAACAGAAACATAATTAGAAAAGAGCAGGTTACACAGCAATATCTTTCTTAAGTTTGGCCACCTTGGGATTATGGTCAAACCACAGCAAATGAGGTTGTAAGGCAACAAAAACCTCTGAGTGCATTGAGGTAAATAAGGTGTTTTGTCGCTAATGAATTCAACTCTTCTTTCATTATGTAACAAATTTGCTATCTACATTTTTTCAAGTTACACAGTGTCACTTTAAAGTGAATAATTTATTTTAAACAGCAGTTAAATCAAATTCCTGTCCTGTAATCTTTAATTAAACAGGTAAAATCAATTTCCCTTTCCATCCAGAGGAGTGTGTTCAGTATCTGTGAACAGCATAACTCTATTAACAAGATTCCTGCACAGAGCTTAAACAGGGATTTGCCATACAGTACATTAATCTATAGCTCTTATAGGTACACTGTATAAACCACAGGGCTAAACATGAACAAGTCTCAGCTAGTTGTGAGGCACAAGTGAGTTAAGCTTGCTGCTTGAGTCCTGGTTGTTTTGGAGAACAGAAAGGAGTCAGAGCCAAGACAGACAAGCACTTCAGAGGAATCAATGTGAATCAATAGACCTGTAATCTGTTCAATCCAAAATCTACAATTAATCTGCGTTTGTATCACTTTTATAAAAGCTGTGTGTAATATAAAAGGTGGATGAAAGTGCGTTCTAAATGTTTACACAGTTTTAATGGTGATTGTAACCTCAGATCAAATTTGAAAAAGAATCTTATAAAATGAAAAGGGTAGATACAATTGACTTTTAGTGCTCTGGCTGTGATCTCTGGGAGTGTTAGCAGTGCAAAATGTTGTGGGGAACTTCAAACAGGCCTTGCAGCAGAGCTCAGATCCTCCTCCACAGTAATAACCTTGAGTGCTTCTGGAAGAAGGAAATCCCCTGGCCAGGAAAGACACATCACTCCACTACAGAAGCAACGAGCCAGGCGGTTTAACACAGCCAATCCACAGACTCCACCTTGAAATAACAGTCCATGTTAACTCAGGCACAAACATCCAGACATTTAAACACTGACTGTATAAAGCTTCAATGAACCAGTCCTGAGCTGGGGGCATTATTAATCCAAGTTTCAGTGCCGCATTTTTTACGTGACAAATGAAACTTTCAAGGCCAAAATCTTGAGTATTATTTCACTGTTAGAGAGGTTTATTATGTTTTTGTAACAACAAATCTTACCTCCTGATGGTGTTTACACAATAAGGTAGCATTACCACTTACTGAGGTCTATAAGCCATGTAAGTTAAGCTTATTTATAAAGCCCAGAATCATACGTTTGTTTCAGGGGGCTTTACAGTCTGAACAGTACACAATAATATCTATGTCTGCATTTTGATCCAGAGGGGTGACGGAATTAAAATTGGGAGAAACATCAGGAGGAGCAACCAAATTGGGGATTCCACCTCCGAGACTGACAGACGTGACATTTTTATAAAAACAGTGTTGCCAAAACTCCTTTAAACAAAGTAAAACTAGAGTTATTAAAGTTCTCTTAAAGAACCTAATAATGACATGAATGTTTCCTGGCCAACATGCAAAAAGTTCAAACACAGTAAAACAGCCTGTAAGAGCTTCTTCTTCTCCTCACAGGATCAGATACATTCCAGCATGCTGCACCAGACTGCTGATTTCTCCCTGCTTATCACAGATTGAGAGGTTAGTCAGTCGTGCCTCTAACAGGCATTTATTTTGCCAAAGCCTGCATTTAAAAATCAAAGGCAACATGAAAAACCAGAGCAAGAGGCTGCAGTGGATGATAAGCTGCAAGAGTTAAAAAAAGACTGGAAGAAGATTCACCCATCAAAGATAATGTTAACATAATGATATTTAGCAGGCAGTGTCCACTATTAGCACTGAACATAAAAGTACAGCTGACTCTGATGGGAATCATGTTCATTTTGCAGGTATTTGGTCATGCAGGAGGGGGGCAAGTTAATATTTTGACTTGATGATGGTGCCAGATGAAAACTGAGAGGATAATGGAAGTAATTAGCCTAAAATTTATTCTGAGAATGGATGTCATTACCATCTATCAGTCACTCAAAACACAAATATGGCCCTTGTGGCTGAGCTAAAGTGAAGAAATCAGGAAATTAGAGTCAGTAGAGTTCTTCCTCTATGGACAATGAATCTCTGGACAAAATTTAATGATAATAGTGTAATAATCTGCGACAGGATGTGCAAAGTCAGTAAGTTTGGAAAATTATTCAATGTTCATATATGACAAAAGCTCATTCTGTTGTTTTTTCTGAAAATGATAAGATGACTTAAATATTAGCTAGCATGGACTCTACTCCTGAAAGGAATAAAGAAGACATACTGAAGCATGGGTTATGTAGACACTGATTCTTTGTACTGATATAACAAGAATACATGGTGAGGGGCGGTGGGTGAGTGGGCTTCTCCTTGTCCTTCTCTTGCTCATAAGGCATGCATACCTCTTCACGTCCCAGTAACTAATCATCATACAGATCTGGCCAAGAATAGTGTGACTGAACACAGGAAATATCATATTCAAGCATTCTCCAGTTTCATCTGTGCTTCCCATGTTCATCTCCCATCAGTCAAACAAGATGTTAGCACTGTCTGTCTCGGTAGACAGAAATTAGACTTCAAAGCCTCCAGACCCATCATAGTTTGAGAAGTCACTCAAATGTTCCAGTGTTTGAGTTGAGGACCATTTATGTTCTCAAAATAATGTTTACTGTGCCTGCTTTAATAGGCCACTTCAGCTTATTAGGTCTGTTTGGCTTCGGTCATTCACTAAACCAGGTGTGTTTTTATTGGATTCAAACTTATCACTGAGGTGATCAGGAACCTGTTGCCAACTAGGCAGGTCAAACTCTGCATGTTATGAAACCAAAAACATTTGTTGGAAGAAAAGAAGACATTGCATGGTTTTATTGTGGAAAGAGGAGAGAAGTAGAAAGATTCAAAAGTAAAATTTGCAGTCTTATATAGTCCTGGCTTATGCAGCTGAACATGCAGGAAATATAACCAGGATGCTTGCATAGTTGAAAAATGAAATCAAAGTTACCAACAAGAGAAATGAGCTGGGACAAGCTGTAGCTGCTTCTCTGAGGTAGTTGACACCATCCCACCTGAGAGGATCAAAGCGCTATTCTGTGCAGATTAGGAAAATACAGGGACTCATTTCAAGCCCTCGAAGTGCCACATAGATGCTTAGCCACACATTCCCCCTGTCAGAGGCAAACAAAGACAGTTTTCTAGCAGGAGAAAGGTATGCTGTTTCCTCAACATGCCTCACCTGTGGTGACCAATCACAATAGCAGTTACAATCCCAAGCCCTAAAGGAAGATAGGTGAGGGTTTATGTTGTCATTGGTGGATGTTTTACAATCAGGTGTCATACATCTCACAGTTAATGTTTATTTTTAGTGGGACCACCTCATTCCTTTGGTCTGACCCAGAAGGATGCAGAGTATGATCATGACAGCATTGATAGGAGCATGTTTAGACGTCTGCAGGGCGGCAGATGACACACACACACATTCATTCTGCTTCTGCAGTGTCAACAAGCAAGCTGTCAGCTTGTGAACTAGTGTTATCTCAATCTTAAGCAACACATATGCATGCAAATGTTAAAGTAAAACATAAGCAGCACAAGAGATTGGAGTTCTTTGTTGTTTTATGAATTAGTTTCTCCTCATAGGGATTTTTATAAGAACTGTGTGCATCAGAGGTTGTTTTTCATTGATAGCGATGATGCAGACAAAGGAGAACTTTTCTGCCAAGCTTCAGAGGACAGCAAGAGGTGGCTACACTGAAAAGGCCATATTGTTTTCATTAAATATTTAAGATGATGCACCTAAACAGAACAATGTTAAAGGGATAATACACCCAAAATGAATAAAATAATGCATTTATCTCATGTGCCTTTAGCAGCCATGCAGACATTTATTTATCTAGATCAGTGGCAAAAGTATTCAAATTCAGAAAACTTGTCCATTACAAACAAAAATGCTCAGTGTTCAGTGTGGATCAATAATAGTACCTAAGCAGCAACTGAAAGTTGTATCTGGTCAATTAAGAAGTAATTTTAGCAATTATTACACAACATTAAAGTACATTTCTGTAGTGTGTTTTTTATGTAAAAGCAAGATCAGGTATTTTAAGATCTAGGTAGCTGAATGAAAATTGCAGTAGAGACGTAGTAGAGCACAAGATTAAAACCAAGTGCCTCCCTCCTAGGCTCAAAAAGGAACTAATGTGGAGATACCAAAAACTGCAATTGTGCAATTGACCACATGGGGCTGGCTCCAATAGGGAGGCAGTATATCCCCATGCAGCACTTTAGCATGTATTTAAGTGCCCAACTTTAATGAAACTTGAAGCCCAACTTAAAAGCAAAATGTCCCTACTCATGACAATCGTACGAGGGATGAATTTTAACATTTTATACAACTGGTATGATTTATATTAAGGCATAAAATTATGAATAGATAACATTTGGCTGCATTGAATGACAGCTAGCTACCGGCTTTCTGACTGCTAAGTATTTCTTATTGAACTCAGCTTTTTTGGCCTTATTTGTGAAAACTTTTTGTGAAAGTATTGAAAAAAAGAGAATAGTCCAGAAAAGAATAGTCCA
>JAPZDZ010000026.1:5729233-5739805 GCA_029783805.1 Acanthurus tennentii | reverse complement strand
GCTTTTTTGGCCTTATTTGTGAAAACTTTTTGTGAAAGTATTGAAAAAAAGAGAATAGTCCAGAAAAGAATAGTCCAGAAAAGAATAGTCCAAGCAAAATACAAAATAAGGAATATTATGGATCTAGTTTTAGTTCTGTTATCAAAGAGTGCACATGTATTCTGTAGACAGGTGGAGGTAATTGTGCAATCATGCAATTTTAAGACTTATGAGACAAATATTGATTTACTGAAATGAATCCCTAACAGATAGTGTATTTGCAATAGATGTTAATGTTAAAAAAAAATCTAATATGAGAAACCCCTCAGTCTGACAGTGAAGCCATCACTGTTTCTAAAAGATAATGTAAAATATTCTTTTTTCTTGGTGCTGAGCCTTAATCTGCTTTCCTTTAACTGCAGCTCAGGACTTCACTGCAACCCACTAATCACAGCCATGGAGGCCCTGAGCTCCATCCTGGCACTGAAACTTAAGACTGTAATCTGACAGAGCATCAGATCAATAATAAAACATTACTGATAGCCTCAAGCTAAGAGCTGTCCAGAGATATATGCAAAAGGGGATATGCACACATCATGATTGCGATGGATATGACAACAGAAGAGCAAATGAGGCAGATAATTATGGGAGAAGACTTCTGCATGGTTTTTATGAGAGCTCTGTCTTGCTTATGCAAAGCCAACATCTTTCTATTTTGCCTTTAAAAAGCAGTAACATGCAAAGGTTTTGTCTGTTCTCTGCAACATGAAGGCTTTTCCCTGCTGTGCGGAGAAAAGTGGAGAAGAAAAAAGCTGATGACAGGGTACTTTCATGTTTCTTATCGTGACACCCTATCAGGGCGATCTAGATGGGCCAGACAAAGTACCACCAGGTCCCGTAGCTTTGAACAGAATTTCATCTGTTTCATCATATCTCCCTGCCCTTAGTCCTCAAGGGAGATGGGAGGTTGGTGGTCCACGAATTTAGACCACAGTGAAAACAGAGCAGGAGTCTGAATGACAGATAAGTCTGGTCTTATTCAATCTGTGTTTTGTGAAGAACTTACATATATGGAGCTGGATGAAAAGAGAGAGACAAAAGGCCTGATAAACTGCACACACATCGTCTCACGCAACACTTCTTAGGTGGAGATAGTGTGCTCATCTCTTAAATGTCCCAAAAGCTGAAGAAGGTTCGTGTGAGGATGGATGCAATAGTATTTATAAGCAGACTCTTGCATGCATTTTTCTGATGTGTGTTTTTGCATGAAAATGGCACACATCAGAAAAATAATTTAAAAAACATAATTTGAGACACTGTTTTATTTCAGCAAAATTTTAAGGGGCTGGCTGTGACATGAAACAAATTGAAATTAAAATGACAATGTATTGTCTTTCTGCACAGTTCATTGGCATGCACTATGATGACACTTCTAGACGTCATAGATGTGTATCACACACAGCAAGCACGAAGATCTTCCTTGAGTTATGGAGTAGCTGTTAAAACCAAAAGTATGAGTAATAAGAAATTGCAATTTGCAATCTGCCAAGAATAAATCTGAAATCCATACCACAGTGCTTATTTTCTGTAACCAAGGGATTAAAGAAGACTAAGAGTTTTCAGCCACGCTAGCAGCTCTGTGAGACTGCATTGTATGCGAGCTAAAATGTAAACCTCGTCCTGCTAATATGCTCACAAAGACAATGCTAATATGCTCATGTTAGGCAGGACGTTTTTTAAAGTTTTTCATCTTAAGCAACTTGGTGATTACATTTAATAATAAGCCTAAGATAACTGGACTGGATCAAAACAAAAAAGTATAATTCAGGTTGAGAGAAATGTCTATTTTTTTCAAATATTTGGTCAAAATTATAAATTCTGATCTTGATGTGACACTTGGTCAGAAAACCATTGCAGTTATTATGATTTATTCGTAGGGAATTATATTTGCCTCTCTAAAATTTCATCACAATCAGTTGAGTAAACGTTAAGATTCGGCAGGTTAAGGTTTTAAGGTTAGACCAAAGTTGTGGACCAATTGACTGACATTTCCATCTCTATATTCATGCTGCTGGCATGGCTAACGAGCATCAGTATCACTGGGAGACTGACATCTGGTCAGTCTCTCATCTCTCTCTCTCTGTCTGTAAACCTAAACTAAACCTTTGTCTACCTGCACGGTGTAGGGTGCAGGTATTTGGCAGTGAAGGTATGTAATTTCCTCTTTTATCCTTGCCCTTGCTCAGTGCTTGTTCCTGCATGGAACTGCTGCGGGAAACCCCAACTCTCAAGGACAGAGCACACTCTGCTCATCAGCAACCGTGCTGCCAGGTGTCAACTTGTGACAACGTAATAAAAAGCATTTTTTCCGCGTTTGTAATGCATGAGGGAGAAGTCTAAAAATAACTTGAATCCTGGCTTGATTTGTTTGTTCATTCTTAGTTTGGACTCTCTTTTAAAAGAACGTCAGCTTCTGCTTGATTTGTTCAGAGAGGCCTGTCATATTTATCACACCCTTTATCTCCACTTTACTGTTAAATATAATACAACTCATTTAAATCTAAATTAGATCTAATACAAGATCTGATACCGCAAATGAGACTAATTTTAGACAAAGTGCTCTATATTATTCAAACTCTTGGATTCAGACACTGCAGTCCTCAGCAGCAGTGGTGGTATTCTTACATGGTAGAGATAAGGACAGACAGCTCTATTTGTCGGTGCAAGGGGCCCCTTAAGGGCCCGTAGAATCTGATGTCCACACACTCCCTCTCTTGCACGCTGACATTTTCTCAGCAGTATGAGGTTACATATGAGGAAAAAGACATCTACATCATCAGGCCTCTTTTTCGACGAACAAAACAGCTTCTCACTCCTGTGACATCAGGACAAAATGTCAAAAGTTCACAAAAGATTGTCAACAAAACAGAGTATCCTCTAAATCAGAATGGACAGAGGCTTGTATTTTTAGATGACCTGTGTGTCAGTTGCTATTTTTTCGGCAAATTCTGTTTGGTACGATGACCTGTGACCTGTGAGGTTCTTGGTGAATTTCAGAAAGGGGCAAAGAGCGTAAAGTGTACTGAAGTACATCCCCTGGATTACAAGCATTCCGGGGTGAGAGTTTGTAACCTGCGGTAGCTGCGGGCTAGCAGGGTCACAGCCCACCCAAGGGGGAGGGAAGACAGGGTCACAGAGGCTGAGGAGGATGCATGTTCCCAGACACAGAGTAGACAGCTCGAGAGCACAAACACAAAACACAGGAAAGCACTGGCAGACAGGCAGGAAAGGCTTGATTCTTGATACTTTTCAGTAAACCCCCAAAGTTAAAAGAATTAGCTCCATTAGGTTAAAAGTTTAAAAGATAAAGCCAATAAAACATGTAGCCAGTGGAGAGCCAATTTCAGGTGAGATCATGTTGACAATTAATTGCCCATTGAATATGAAGATATCTCTAAGCAATGCAGGAAAGATTACAATTTGGATAGCACAACCAAAACGAATGACAATACACTCTTGCATTGCAGTGGGGTCCCTCAGGAATAAAAGGTTATAGGATCTCTCAAAAGGCGGCCATTGTTCATCATCTCCAGCAAAATGACTTTGTAAAGTTGAGAGGAAGAAAGGCAAACCGCTGGACCAATGTGACAGCAGCCCATGAAAGTGGAGATCACTGATGCATGAGTGAAAAGCACCTTATGTCAAATTTAATTGTCCTGCCCTGAGAAACAAGCTAGTGATGTCTGATTTGATTCCCTCCTGTTTGGCTCAAATTACTTCCTGTCTGCTTTAAGCATGTTTGCAAAGAAAATTAAGCTCCTGAAGAGATTTTGATTTTTTTGTCTACCAAAGAGCTGAATTTAATGACATTGCATTTTCTTTTATTTTGTTTTTTGGTCAAATGTCTATTGCAGAGAAACCTGGTTTTAAATCTTAAAGCAGTAGTTTAACATTTGAGCTTTCACCTTTCTGTCAAGAAGATCTATACCTCTCATATTTGTAGGCTACAGTGCAGCTGAGTACAAAGACTTGAGGGGGAAACAGCAAGCCTGTCTTTTTCTGAATTTATCCACCTACCAGCATGTCTCATGCTCACATATTAACCATGTATGTTTAATCTGCTCAAAAACTCTTATGTGTCTTTGGTTATTTTTGATGTTGCAAAGCTCCCGTACGTGCTTCTTGCTCAGTTAATTTCTCTTTTTCTCTCCCCTGTCACCATCGTTGCCTCCTGTATCTACACCTCTGTCATGACATCCATTGAGGCTGCTGAGCCTGGGTTGCCATGCCTGCTGGCTTCTGATCTGTAGCCTATTTTGCCTCCCTCCCCACCAGCGTTCCTCACTGGGTCCTCCACAGTCTCAGGCTTTACAAATCTCCTCCTCATGGCTCCAGAGCTCCTGTGGTAACAGTGTGAATACAGACTCTTCCTGTGCAGTCAGCTAGCTGCATATCTAACTCTGAGCTACAACAGCAGCGGTCACAGGTTACTTCAAGAAACTAGTCAAAGAAATTTGGGGAAGAGCTGACAAAGAACATCAGAGACAAAACCAGTTACCATTGGTCGGTGTTGAATGTTGGTGTGAATGCAACAAAGCGTTACACATGGTTTCATACTTGCTCCTCACAACTAAGGCACAGAGAGGCGGACGCAGTGATATCATTCCCCTTATTAATGTCTGTGTGTCATCAAAAAGTTTTTAAGCTGTTTATTTACAGACAAATAATTCCATAATATTTTTAATATTATAGCCTAGTTGTTGACAGGTGGAGGTGGGGCCGGTTTGGACCAGGTCTGAACTGCCTCCCCTGTGAGGGTAAAGGCCTGCTTTACAGGGCAGCTTGACATGCAAGCTGTTGTGTCAGGTTGGAGGAGGTGGATGCCTCGTTCAGACACTTGTCATCCTCCATCCCGTGTTGGTCTGCTGTCCTGAGTTGTTGGCTCCGTTGTGAGATGTCTGCAGTGGCCCTTTTCCTGGCTTGTCTTCTGCCCATTGCTGCTGGCCTGGAAGCATGTCCAGCTGTCCCATCATTCTGTCAGCGCCGCTGTCTCCCTCAGCCCCAGATTAAAAACGCCAAAGGGGCCGCCAGGAAAAGTGGCTCGCCCCGTCTCTCAGGACTTATGTCAAAAATGTTTCAGTCTTCGGGTAATTTGCTACAGTCTGGGATCCTTTCACTGTTACTTCAAAGAGACTCACAAAGAGAGGGAAAGAGAGAGAAATGAAAGGGAGAAAAAATGATATTTAGTTGTGGGTAGTGACAGATCTACATTCTTGAGTATTGACATGTGATCTCAGTGAGGAGTCCTTAAATCTGACTGATAAAAGTACTGTGTCCATGGACTGCCCTCCAAAAGAGAGCTTGGCCAAACAAGATTTACTCAACTCCAAAAGAATTCACAATCACTCCTATACAAACAGACCAGGCAATGAAATATTCTTTGTTTTTGTTTCTTTGTTTTTTTGAGGGGTAGAAATTCATTCTGTTAGACAATTTCTTATCTATTTATTTAGAAATTATAAAGGAAAATGTGCATGTTGTTCCTTATGATTTTTTTTTACTTAGAGCACATTAATTGAAACACAATTCTTCTGTTTGCCAAATACAGCAGCTAACACTGTATGTGGCTGCTTTCCCTAATCTAGAAGTAGGTTAGAGTGTCTGAATCAGTATTAAGAACTCTTAGATTGGTGCACTTATGAAAACATTGGCAGGAGAAGTTCAGTCTCCCCCCTGTGTAAAATAATCCTCTTCTATTGGCCCTAAATACAAGCTAGTTGAAACCTGTGGAATGAGGAAGGGGACCTGGAAATGTCAGTTAACTTTAACCTTACAGGATATTTAGACTTAATTATTGACTGTCACAGCTGGCATAAAAGAACTACTGAATTGGTCAATAAGACGTATTAATTCTAAGAGAACCAAAAAAATGTACAGGAAAATCTGATCTCAGTATTAGATTCAGCTGTTTTTATACTCTGGATCTTTTAGAAACAGTCACGATAAGCACCTGTCCTGCTGAGCTGCTTCCCAGCACAATAAAGTGTGCAGTCTCACTATTTGTGTGTATACTTTCAAGGTGCTTGTGTGTGATGAAAGTGTTACACACCAAAAAGCAGCTCCTCAGCAGGCCACGACAAAGCTGTGACATCTACACAGCACAGTGTTTCGAGTTTCCTCCGAGTCAGGAATGCACAGGCGCATTCGTGGCATACAAAAACAGTGATTAAACAGGGTAACTGGATCAGCTCTAATCAGCATGTCCTAAGAAAATGCCAAGGAGTTTTCTACCATTGTCAGGTCACTCTAAGAGGTGATCTCTTTCCCTAGTAATTATGTGCAGTGCCGCAGCAATCGTCCTCTCCAGCATGAGTGACCTTCTCTGCTTTCAAATGTCTGCAGAATGATCAAAACATTTCAGGGAGACAGAGTGGTGAATCTAGCTCCCACTGATGTGCCTGCCCTTTCATTTTTCTGACAAAGAACAATGGACACCTCAGAAGTAATGGCACTCGCACAGAGAGAGCGTCTTCGGTGCAAAGAGGAGCAAAGAGGGAGAAAAATAACCATTATCCCAAGACATGTTCTATCATGTGATAAATTCTGTTTTCTCAAGCCAAATCCTTTGGTGCCTCCCTGGTGAAAATATTCAGAGCTTGTAATAAAGATTTAATCATCAGATAAAGAGAGGGTTGAGCATTGAGAGACAGAAAACGAGGGAAGAGAAGAATGATGATCGTGCATCTTGAGCTATTCAGTGATGGAATAGCTTGATGACATCCTCTATTTAGCCCAAATGACAGCCCCCTTTTTCATCCTCATTGTGAGAGGTCAGGAAGGGATGGCGATCACCTCTATACTGTACGCTGTGTCAATGCTGCCCTCTGTTGATCAGAAATGAAACAACCTCTCTTCATGCTCAGCAGCTGCCCTCAGGCTGATATCTTCTACAAACTGAACATGTCCAACTGCAACTGACTTTGCCAAAGACTTCCTTTATATGAGAGATGACGGTCACACTGAACATTTTACTATAACTTACACACACAAATGGACTGTCAGAGGTGGAAGAAGTATAAATGCCAAGCCTCCTACCAAGTTTTGGTTTTGAACCTGCAAGGTATCTAGTAACTAAATTTATCAAATATGTGTAAAGGAGCAGAGATTACTTGTCTTTAAAATTTAATGAATATAAATTAAAGTATAAAATATGAATACACAAGTAATACAAGTGTCACAATTTTTACTTTAATACACTGCTTAGTGATATGTAATTCCTCATCACTGGTGCCTGTTCAAGCCATGTAAATGGGCTCTTTGTAGCATCATTATGGAATAATAACATAATGTGAGATTAATGTTAAATAACAGTGAGAACTGTGCAGCTGTGTTATGCTAAAATAAACAACAAACTCATGAAAATGTACTTTGTAAACACAAAATTGATCATTACTTCATATGAACTAATGTACCGAAATGCAAAAGAGTACAGGGTGAGGTGCACAACACACTTACAGTCAAATGTTGTAGGATGTGTTTTCTTCAGATGGGACCCTAACAGCTTGGTAAAGGGTTTTGCTCATTCATTCATCAATTCATTCATCAATATCTGATTGTGTCAGGTGTTCCCAGATGTGCAGCTGCTGAGGGGAAGACAAGTGAATCCAAAGAATGGTTCATATTGCCCAGGGAGGGTCAGGTATAACTCAACTGACACTCCTGCCACCCCTTTCATGAACTGAAAAGTAGAGACCATGTAAACAGACAGGAAGTGGAGCTTTTTACTTTTCCTCAGTGCCAGAATCAGGTCTGTTTTTTAATTTGTCCAACAGTTTTGTTTATTATCTAACAGGCCTACCTAAAAAACTGTCTTTGTCTCAGCTTTAGTTTTTTTGTTTTGAGCTAATTATTATATATTATATTGCATGGTATGGGAGCCACACAATGCACATAGCATGCCAACCCACGTACTGAGTAAAGAAGACATTTTCATAAAGGACGCATCATTTTCTTGAAAGTAAAAGAGGGGTTCAGCCCTGTCAATGGCCCCACTGCCAGTCTCCAGGAGGCAACATGCAGTTGGGTAGGACCACCAGGGCACATAGCTCATTCACTTTCTTAGATCAAGTCAGCTCAAACTGTCTTGATTGATGGCACCTTGAGACAGAAGTGTTTCAGAGGCTCAGAGGGAACCTTACCCAAAACCTTACCCTTACCCAAATCCAAGCACTAACAGTATTTCCCATAGAGGAGTTGAAGCTAGGATCGCTGGGGGCTGCCCTCCAGTCCAAGAGGGTGGGCAAAGACAGGTTTGTCACTAACACCTTTATGACAACAGAGGATGGCATCTGCACACACTTTAATTGTAGCGTGAGACAGTCCCTGCAGCAGCAGATACTGTTAAAAGGCTACATCAGAACAGCTGGACAAGCCAGGAGGTCCAGTTCTTTGACAGCTTTAGTAGAGATGCAGATGGCATCACTTTGCCTGTTCCTTTCAATGCCATGCCTTCTTCATGTCACCAGTTTTCCCTAAGCACATGTCAGCTTACACTGGCCTCTGCTGATGCTCTGAGATGGTCATCCTGCATGTGTCATGTCTGGGCCTTAGTTGCTTTGTCTCTATAGGAGAGCCCAAGGGCCAGCTGCAGCTCAGCTATGTTTTCTCCTGTTCCAGCTGTTTGAAATACTAGATCTAGGGTCTGCAATAGGCGGACCGTGGTCCACCTCTTTGTGGATCCAGGGCAAAAAAAAAACAAAAAACCAGCACAGCACAGCACAGCACGCCACTCTCTCTGACAGACTGACGCGAGGTTAGTCAATGGGTTAGAGGGACAGACTCGCCACTTCCGCATTATAGCCAACCAGGAAGTTCAAAAACTTGCAATTCCTCGACTGACCGCTTGAGGCTGGCTCCAAAAGGGAGCAAATTCTCGTTGGAGCCCATGTTAAAATGGCCAACTTTAGAGCAGAAATAAACATGTTTACAGCCTGGTTCAAAAAACGTTTTTTGTCTATAGCTTCTCTACTATCTCATGAAAACTCTGAGGGGGGTAAATCTTTTTCTAACTCATTTGTTTATTTCATATTTAAGCTTAAAATTCAGCTATTCAGCTGTTGATTGACAGCCTGTTGATGTATCGCCAGGGGCTGCTAAGTGGGTGCGCTGTCCGTCCTTTGAGCCCCGCCTCTTCTCCCAAATTTGGTTTTTCGTCATTTAGGCGTTTTAGGCACATTGTCTACTATTACAAGAAACTCATTCTTCCGATGCAGATGTGAACTTTTGGACTAATATGTGGGGTGATCAAATATTATTTAGCTATGGAAGCAACAGGTCTGCTGGTGTTGCCATTTGTTTGAATAGATTTCAAGGGGATGTAATCACACACAGAACGGATAGAGAAGGTCACTGGCTAATTGCTGTTCTAAAGATTGAAAGTCATTTTTTGATTTTAATTAATATATATGGTCACAAGTCTGTTGCTCAAAACAGGCAAATGCTTGAAGATATTACTTCTGAGATAGAAGAGCTGAAAGCACTCCATCCCACTGATGTTATTTTAATAGGGGGCGATTGGAATATGGTGCCAGATGAATGGGAAGATAGATGGCCCTCCAAGTTTAACAATCACCATTTTAATCCCCTTATTGAAAACTTTATTAGATATAACAGCTTGGTTGATATCTGGAGAACTCAAAACCCAAGAAAAAAACAATACTCCTGGTACAAGCTTAACGGTATCGCTAAATCTAGAATTGACTACTGGCTTGTTACGGATGTGCAGGAAGAATTTGTCTCTGAAGCTTTAATTTCCAAAGCTCCTTTAACTGATCACTGTATTACTGAAATAACATTGAATTCAAGTGTTAGGGGAAAAAAAACAAAGGTTACTGGAAATTCAACTCTAACCTATTAAAACATAAAGACTATTGTTCCAAAATAAAACAAAAATGATAACTGAAATTGAAAGTGATAACAGCATAAATGGTTTTTGTCATAAATGGGAATTTGTTAAATTCAAAATTAGAGAATTCTCTATCAGGACCAGTAAAGAATTAAATTAAAAAAAAGTAGAGAAGAAGAAAGCATTATTTTTAAAGTCTTGGTTAGACAAAGGTATTTGGGCAGTTTCGCATCTTATGGATAATCAGGGCAATCTACTAACCCACGAGAACCTCTGTGTTAAATACAACCTGCACTGCTGTATCAAAGAATATGAGAAAGTAATGAAAGCCATTCCAACTTCTTTTAGAATGATGACTCAACAACTGGTGATACATTCGAACATTTCAGAAATGAGATCACTCTGTGTGGAAGGAATCAGCTTGGGAAGCAAACTTTTCTCTAACAAGTTCATTAGAGATGTTTTAACTTCACATCACTACCCTTGTCAACCAAAAAGAAAGTATGATTTAAGTGATTATTCTGTGGTTGAGGCAAAGAAGATAAGGAAGTGTTATATGTCTTATCCAATCCCTCATAAAGCAAAGGAGGTTGTATTTAAAATTCTAAATGTTATCTATCCTTCTAACCATTTCTTGCACATAAGATTTAATTGGGAAAATAATACATGTGGATTTTGTGAAAGAGACA
>JAPZDZ010000026.1:5705225-5718780 GCA_029783805.1 Acanthurus tennentii | reverse complement strand
ACCATCAGTTTTATATTCTTATCTTTTTCTTCCCTATTCCTCCATACAGCCAGAGCAATGTCAGTATTGAGATTTGCAATATACTTTTGCAAAGTCTCCTCATTGTCCTGACTTACTTGTAGTACAAACCTCAAGTGTTCGATTTCTGTTTCTTTGTCTCTGAGAGATTTTAAATGAGCTAAGGGCTCTTCAGTCACATGAAGTGCCCTTATTTCTGACCTAACCTTAGAGTTTTGCTCCCTCGGCATAGATTTGCCTGTTTCTTTTTTTTCTGCCATTTGCAGGTGATGAATTTTTTGACACTTTGCAATAAAATTATCTTGAGACAAAAGTATTAAGTTGTTCACAGATGCTCAACAGAAAACTTCCCCTTACTTAACGTTATATGTGATTCGTTGTTACAATTTTTTTAACCTTAGATTTGGTCAAAATCAAAATTTTTCCAATTCTTATGTTTAACAGTTAATACTTATTTTTTCAAGCAAGTACTCGCCCTGAACAACGTGACGTCACCCGTGTATATATGCTGCATCATCGTCTGCATTATCATCTGCGTGAGCTGCTTAAATAAATAAATAAATGACTTCAAAGGCATACAAGCGTTTCATTTGACGTCATCACTGCCTTTCATCAGTAACGGCTGTTCAAACGCGGTTATTTATTTATTTACTTTTTATTTATTTATTTACTTTTTATGTTATGGTTCGAAAGACTGCAATAGCGCACAAGCTGTGACACAATGGTGAAGCTAGGAAGCTAAGGGTTAAAAAGATAGTTGAAGCTAGCCGCATTGATACAGCTGATGTAATATCTCCCTATTTTCACGAACCATTCAAGTAACTAAACATTTTATTATCCCAGACAGATCGGGGCTACGTGGAGAAGTGAAGCCCTAGCAAAAGTTTGTCCCTTTGAGCGACTACACTTGTAGTTATTTTTCTAGTCTTTTGCCAATCACCTCTCTCTTATGCTCACTCATATTTGCCTCGTTTAATTGACAAGCACTGTCAGTTCAGATATCACCTGATCTCCGTCACTTCCGGCCACATGTACGGCGACACACCTATGTTGTTAACTTACCATCTTGCTCTTTTCTCATTTTAATTCTCTTTCTGCCTCTAATTTAATCATGCTGCTGTCGTGTGCGACCCTTATCCTTACCATCACAGACTCATCGGTTTGACCCCTCCTTTACATATTCTCCCTGTTGAGTCTAAGCGCTTAAAACTGACAAGACTGAATTGCCACTTAACTGTTATAAAAGATTAACATTTTTTTCCAACAGTGAACATGCAGTGAATGATAACTGACTTTTTAATCCCTTGGTTTCCCTCTAAATAGGTACATAAGAGATAAAATCCAGCATTTTGATAAGTTTTGATTTGAAAAAAACAAACAAACAAACAAACAACAAAAATGATACTGTAGACTTTTGGTGTGTTTAATCTTAATGGTAAGCCAAAATTTTTAACAGAGCTCATAAGGAAGCCAAGTGCAGATATGGCCTTATTGTAGTTTACAGCTGCAAGGTACATTTCCAAGACCAGAGAAACTTAATTTTGGTAAAATTTCCACCTAATATAATAGACTATTACAGTTTTAGGTTCAGTTAAAGTAATTTCATTTCCCAGTAACTACTCAAAATTTTTTGGACCCCCATGAAGTGCTTCCACATGTAAGCACATGCACACACAAACACATGCTGCACAGACCCTTGACTTGGCTGACATAATTAAAACTGCAGAAAATGGTATTACCTTTCATGAAAAACATGTTTATTTGTAGTAAGAGAAAAGTCACAGCAATAACAATGCCAATGAATGACAAGATAAAAAACAGAATTTACTTAGCTTCATTTTGTAGGTCTACATTATCCTATGACTAACCCCCCTCATCGATGTGTGTGTTAGCATGAAGCTAGATCATTCAGTCAGACTTTGCCAGCAGTCAGGCCCTGAGCTCTCTGAAACTCCTGCTGTAAACTGGTCAAGACCTCTCGATGCTGTTCAGATTTCTTTTCCATTTCTTTCAGGAGAGTCTCATACCTTTGACTGTAAAATAACAAAAAATGAGGGAACAGAGTAATTTACAAAACTTTACAAAATGACAAACATAAATGACAATGATGATCATTTAAATGACAATAACATTTTTGTTATTTACAATATTTTTTAATAACAACTTTCATTATTTTACAAGATCAGTTAAGTCTGTAGTAGATTTTTATTTTTTTTAAATACACACCTCACACTGGGCTAATCTCATTATTTATCCAAATGTGAGATTCTTTCACTCAGGATCAGATGCTCTTTTAAAAAGTACATTCTGTCTTCATTTTTTAAATAATTTCTATATGAATTACATTAAAAGAGATTAAGACATAAAAAGCTAAGTGTCTGTGTGAAATTTTTAGTCAATTTTTGTGTTTACAAAATTAACTGATAAACAATGAATGCAGTAATGTTTATCCTTGATAATAATTACACTGCTGGTAGTGTTAACATCTGTAAAATCATAGCTTACAAAGATTACATAACACTGGATATACCATTATAGTGAAGTTAAATGTTCAAGTTGAGTTTTCCTTTTGACAATTGATGGTAATATATGTTCAACATGACCATGAAAGAGTTAAAAGGGCCACATGTGGAGAAATTTATAAGTTGGACTGATCTTGTTGACATATTATGATGTATTTACGATTTTTGAACACCCAGCCTTTGATATAGAACATAATATCTGAAGGGCATCATGCATAGATGTGTGTACTACATGTGGCATTTTCTGAACTCTGACACACTCTCCTATTTATCTGATGGCACTGGTAGAGATTACTGAGTCTATTTGAAGCCCTGTGATTGCTTTTGAATGTTGGTGTTGGCTGATTAGAACCATTAGTTAGTGCTGACAGGTACGGTTACTACATAAGTCACGTAAGAATTTTTTCCCTCTGCACCAACTCACCACCCTTCCCCATTCAGCAGACTGAGCGAGAGGAGTATTACAAGTCGATTAGGATAGCGATAGCCATTGATTAGATGGATTGTATTGTTAGCAAAGTGTAAATTTGATAATTGGTGTATAAAGCATGTAGTAAGTTTGTGGGTGATTTAGACAGTTGTTAGGTTGCAAGATTATTCCAGTTCCAGTTTAATTAGTAGGTTAGCTGTAACGTTATTTTGAAGTTCCAATTTGTATGAATGTGAGTGTGAGTGTAATGTATATATGTATGTGTGTGAGAGGTGTGCATGTACTATCTGTGGGAGGGTAGGGGACAAAGCAGATTGACTGCGCGTGTCTTAGCCCCGCCTCCCAGCGCTGCTTCTGATGACACCTTTTTTTCACGTTCTAGATACATTTGTTGAATATCAGGGAAGATGTATTTCAGCCAAAACTCTGGGGGTCAAGTTACTCTGTAAAAAAAAAATTCTACCTCAGTAAGTTACTGGCTGTAATAAGCCGAAGTTACAGGCTATGTGTTTACTACTGGTAAAGCTGTATCTCAGTAGAATCGTTCTTTTAGCAAAGTATATGAGCAAGATAAGACTTAAGGCTGGATCACAGCTTGAGAAACTCACATCTCTCCGTTGATGTACTCCAGTCTTTTTGTGACTGTCGCTTTGGCCTCATCCAAGTCTTGCTTCACTAATACTGGGCCAATAAGCTTATAAACTGTGTTTGTACTGTCCAGTAGATCCAGCTCCTGTAAAGACGGAGAGATCATGTGTTTAATAGTGAGAAAAAAACAGACTTATCAATTTACAGTAGCGGAAAAGAGAAAATGATCTCATAGTTATGGTTACCTCTTTGACAATATTGTTTTCAGTTAGCTGCGTCTCCAACTTCTGTCTGGCTGACATGCTCTTGCTAACATCTGAGCCAAAGACAATTATTAGTAAATTGAGGCACTGGTCAGTCTTTTCATAATCTTATGACAATACGATTGAAATTATAAGTTGTTTTTTAAGTAAAGCAAATAGCCAACAAATTATTTGAACGTATGGCTTGCTATCCTAATATGGATAACATTGCGTTACTTGGCGTTAGCTCTTCACAACATGGCACGGTGCGGGAACCACACCATGGTAGCTAGCACCTACCTTTTTGCATCTGTGTATATTTTTCCAACTCCGCTTTCAGTTTGCTTTGAATGGCCTCTGCCATATCTGCGTTTGATCTAAAGAAGTAATATGGATGAAGTACCGAAAAGAGATATGAGACTAAATGCTGTGTGACATAAACGCTCTAATAGCTAATCGGAGGGCAGCGGCCAAAGCGGATGTTAGCTGTTCCCTTCAATGTAAGATTCCTCGCTACTCGAGGGTTGTATCCATAGATGGTTGTATCAATTAAAATTAAATAACCACAAATGAAAACGTTAAATAAACCTAACTGTGTGCATTTATATTTTGTATTTATATGCAAATATTTTTTCGTCGATTTTCATCTAGTGTTACTTTGTGATGTTATTTGACACTGGCCCATTGCACTTGCCGCGGCTGTTTACGACATTGTTTTACGACAGCGCACTCAGAGCTCATCTCTGTTTCAAGATGGCTTCGTCGTTCTGGAAAGGTGTCGTTGGCGTCGGACTCTTTGCTCTAGCTCATGCAGCGTTTTCAGCGGCACAGCGTGAGTTTCAGTGCAGCAAGTTGAAATTCCGGCCTCGGTGTTTGTGTTTGTTTCAGGAGCGCTTTGTCGTCCCCTGGTAGGGTGAAGAGCAGGTTGGGCCTTTTGATAGAGCAGCTAGCCGGCAGCTAGCTAACGACCGTAAACGCTAGCATAGTTTAGCCTCGTTCAGATACCCGCAGCGGTGAAAAGAATAAAATTTTGCTCCGTTGTTGATTTTAAAATGTCAATACCCGATATACGGCGTTTAATGGTTCTAGTATTGTGTACTATCTTAAAGTGGAATTTTGCTGATTTGAATTGCTCGCTTAAATACATTTTTTCCCCTCAGATCGGTCGTACATGCGACTCACAGAAAAGGAAAACGAAACGCTACCGATTGATGTGAGTGGTTTTCATCCTTATGCTGCCCCTTTTATCTATGCCTTTGTTTTTTCACAATACATCTGTCAGAGGGTTAGTTATTTTCTTCATTATCGTTTTCGTCTCTCTTTGCAGATTGTATTACAGACCCTTTTATCGTTTGTGATGACCTGTTATGGTATTGTCCACATTGCGGGAGAGTTCAAAGACATGGACGCCTCCTCAGAGCTGAAACACAAGTAAGTTAAGTTGCCTGCAGCAGAATTGTCCCTTGATAATGTGGTTATTTGTGCCCTCTGCCACAGCGGAAGCAGGTTCACCACCTCTACTGCATTCAAAGCAACGTTACTTTGATTCAGTTCCCACACACGCGGTTCCCCTTGAGTTGTTCGTATGGTTATTGTGTGGCCAATATCTCCTTAAGGCCAGATACGACCTTCTATCATACATCATTACAGTATTTTCCTGTACTATTTTAATCAGTGTATTAAACTTTATATAAGTATTAGTCATTTCAGACAGAAAATATTTGACAAACAAGTGACAAAAACACTAAGTTACATGCAAAGAGTGTAAGTTTTTTATTCTTTCAGTAAAGGACAGAAAGCTTAACTTAAGATGTTGTCTGGCTGCCTCACTGTGAAACACAGCAGATCACCTTGTTCAGTTTTAAAATTTTGACCTGGAAAAAAATCTTTTTTTTTAAATAAACTACTTATTATATAAGAAATGATGAATAACTGAAAATGTAAAAAATCCCAGAATCCAGAGTTAAGATTCAAATGTCAAGTGTTCATGTCATGTGTCAAGTGTCATGTTCAGTTTGCAATGATACAAAACAAGGAAGCAAAGTCTCACATGTAAGTTTGAATGATTGTAGGTCACAGATTCTTTTGCTTCTCTTTTTCTTTATCAAAATTTTCTGGCAAGAGGACATGTTCAAAAAGTTAATCATGCACACTTTGCTACACAGATATTAACAAGATGATCCTGACAGTGAGTTTTTTTTAATTGAGATGCTGTTACTTTTTTGTGACTAATATGTTGTGATGGCCAGGTGCCACTTTACATCATTACAAGAGTGTTTTTGTCTCATTCAACGTGTGTAGGAAACATGACAAAAAAGATGACACTTGAGAAACTAATGGTGGTTTATTTATGCTCAAACCTTGAATTGTTTTATGCCTTAAGCCTCCTTGCCCTTTTTGCTTTGTATAGCCTGTTTTCCATGCAGAGGACATGATGTAGTTGTGCTACATTAACTGGTTCCACACTGGTAAAGAAAAAACATTTTGACAGTTTGTTTAAGTTCTTGTGTCATATGGTATTAATTAATTCCTAAAGGATAGATTATTTTGCACAGTGCTCTGTGTTAGACTTCCGAGGAAGAAAGTTGAAGATGTATGCATTGCACAGTGACTTATGATTTGCCAGTGTAGGAGGAGGCAGTCCTGTACAACTAATGCATTCACTAAGGTCAGTTAGTATGCATCATGTGACTGAAGCATTAAAATCTGGAAGTCCATGATAAACTTATTATCAATACGGCCAGGGGACACACCATCTTTCCTTGGTAATGCTTCAGAGTGATCAACAAGTCTATGCTTAACTATAGAAAAATGTCACTATTTTATTTGTTTGGATTTTTACAGGTTTTACAACTGGATTTGACTGATTTACAGAAAGATTCAGCCCGTGTCTTTTGTTTTTCAGTTCAGTGCTAAACTTAATGTCTATATTAGCCAGTGCAAGTCTCATATTTTATCTGTAAGTCTCACATTTCAATGCCTTCTCTCATCATTGATGATGTGGAAATAAAGTATTTCCACACAGCCAGAGAAAGCAAAAGTGTCTACTCATGTTTCATTCAGTTATAAAATCCCAGCACACCACAGAGCATCTCTCCCGCCAGGCTGCAGACAGTACTGTCAGCAAGGTGGCTCTAGCCATTTTGGTGGGATCAATATTTTGTTCCCCCCCAATCGTACAGATCACAGCTTGCCATACTGCTGCTCCTCCATCATTCCATGTACAATAAAGCAGCTATAAAGCAAGAGCTGAAAACTGTTCACCAACCATCAACTAGGTTTCAGTTTCTCTCACTGCTTAACTATCAGAACATGTTATGCTTTTTTGTGAGTGTGTTTGAGCCAATGTAAAAATATATTCATACTCCCCCTTTTTTGTAATTCCTCATTGAAATGTTATTTTAATATCACATTTTGTAAGTTTCCATCTGTCTCCTATCTTTTCTATCTGGACTTGGAGAATGCTACGGTCTCTGAGTGGTGATTTGACTTGTTGACCTTTAGGGATAAACTGGGATAATTATTATTTTAACCACATCACATCAAACAAATCTGTCCAAAAGCACAGTTTAGTAAGGACCCATTTATTTTCCTAGGGATCCACTGAGAGACCACCTGGAGGTCAGAGATCATTACTGTCACTGCTGTGGGTGTCTCTTTGAAGATGTTTGCTATGTTTGTTTTCATAACTGTCTCTCTCTTTCAGAACATTTGATACACTGAGGAACCACCCATCCTTTTACCTTTTCAACCACCGGGGTCGAGTGCTGTTCCGCTTGCCGGAGGAGGAACCTTCCTCTGTACGCAACCAACAAGCTCTCCCCAACCCCATAAGGCTACGCAAGCTGGAGCATTTGCACTGAGACTGGCCTTCCCTGCCTGTGAGGTCCTCAATGTCAGATAAGATTTGTTTTTGTTAGACAGAAGGGGCAAAGTGAGAATGCATCTTCCTCATCTTTAATTTGTATTTGTACATAAACTAATATGCTGTCCAAACATGCATCTCTGTCCATAAAAGTGGTCACCACCATATTCAACACGGACTGTGCCAACCCTTCAATTTTTCATGCAGATTTGTTTGTATATACCGTATGTAATTGCTTTGGAGTCTTAAGATACAGAGACACCCATCCTTTTTGTCCCTTGTGAACTGAATAAGGATATTGCTTTCCTTTGTATACTCTTTGTATGAGGGGCATAAAACATCTGTTCTGTTCTTTTTTCATTTTATCCACACATCAGTCTTCAGCAGCTGTCAGATTTGATTTTTGTCAACTGAAATGAGTTTTGTTGTTTGAGCTTAGGACCTGTAATTTCCTTGATGACTTCCTGGAAGCATAAAGGCCCATTTGTACATCCTGTATTCATTTAAGATGTTTGATTTATGAAACAGGAAATCAACTCAAGGTGAGATGTGAGAACAGAAAACATTAGGCAGCTGCACTAATGATAACTGTGAAGGAGAAGTAGAAAGTAATGGTACATTAATTTGGGTGAAGTTTATTTTTCCTTCATTTTAGATTTCGTTATGATTCAACAGATGTTTTTAATTTAATAAAATGCATACTGATTTTATAAGGAGTCAGAATCCATTTCCTGCATTTCATCTAACGTTCAACGGCAGGTAGTGCTTTGCCAAAAGGTATCAAATCCTTCTACTTCTTCTACTTCAACCTTTAGAGTTTGATAAAAGACATAAAATAGGAAGGTATCAGCTGTACTATACTTAATGTGGAGGAATGTTGAGCAACAAAAGCCAACACAATCATTAATGCAAGTCCATCCCGGAAAAGAAAGCTCTCAAGAATGCTGTCAATGCAGAGATATACCTGTGACCTTGCTACTGAGGTGCTGCATCACAAATGTTTCCACCTCATCAATTGCTCATGTTGGCCTCTAGGTGGCAGTGGAAGCTAAAGGTTTAGCCTGGGTAGTGAAGGAAGCTGCACCAAATCAAGTTCAAAGTGCTGACATTTCTGCAGCAGTGTGTTTATGGTTGGGTTTTCTTTTAGACTTGCATTGAAGCACATCTGTAAAAATTCAGTTACAAAAAGGAACAGTTATTTGGGCTATCTATGTTGGATTCCCATCTGACTAAATACACCTTAAGGTCATATAAAACAGCAGCTGAAAACGTTGCCCTCAGTTATGGAAAATTTCTAGTTTGTTTTTATGTAGTGCAAAACACTGTGGGAAAGCTCTTTTGTTTTGTTTCATTTTTAAGGTTCCTCTGACAGTTTAGTACACCACTACAGAGTGCAAGATGATTAACACTCTTTGATTTAACTTAAACAAACGTAATGATTATTAAATGTCAGTAGTAAACTTTGTTCTTCAATGCAGCCTGAAAAATACTGTTCAGTTGCACATTTGTGGGTGGAAAGATGTGTTATGTGAATATTAATCTCAGTTGAAAAGGATTCTGCATCTATGGCTATATGTTTGGGTGCAAAACGTACACTAAGTTTAAAATTGTAGGCCTTCAGTCTGTCACTGAGGGAAGAAATACACACACAAAACAGGAGACACCATTCTACCTGTGGTTTATTTTTTGTTTTGTTAAAAAAAGAGTAGCTTCATAAAACTTTCTATTTCATATATGTATTTAACACTTTACAAAATTGACTTTGAACATTTAATTGAAAATACTTTTTATTCTCTGAGATAATCAAATTCACAAAAATAGTCTCTATTCCATATGAACATTAAAAAGTAGTGTACATCTGTTATAAAAAGGAGAGAAACATAGGAGGCGCTCTGACATGGGTTTATGTAAAAATAAGCAGAGGGCAGAATACCAGCTGTTACAGTTCAACAACAGGTGACTGTCGACCGAGGTTGGACAGATGCAGAAATTCCTCAGAATACAGTTGTGCTTCTGGGAATCAATGGAGTGTTTGTGATGCTGTGAAGGAAGATTTATAGGCCTCTGTGTATGTATGTGCATTGGAGGAGTAAAGACTAAATGAATACAGACAGCTGCCCTGACTTAACTTCTATGGCTATAATGGCAGGAAAAATCTTGCTTAATAAACCAGTAAACATAACTGTTATGGAAGGTATTTCATGGGCATTAGTCCACTTCCACCCTAACACACAGACACTGCTGTGCATCAACTTCAGCTTTGAAAAGAACTCCTGTGTTAAGTTTGTCTTCAGAAACATGTCAACACAACTGTAAAATTAGTGACAAAACAGACCCAATTTGGACCTTTAAAGCCAACTAAGTATGTTATGACTGATGAATATGAAGGCCAGACTTTTTGACCAGAATAATGCCGAGGGATATGGCAATATATACAGTTAGACGAGAGAAATTTAAGAATTTGCTTTACCATTTATAGAGAGGTACCTATCCCTTTAACATGGCAATATCAGATGTACAGATATTTTGCATCAATATGATGCACTCCCTACATTTTCAATTATTTTATTAACTGCATTAGCCAAAACTAGACATTTCCAATTGGGTATTTTATCTTTCAATGGTTTCCAATTTGAAATTTAAGAAAACTGTGGATAGATCACAGAATATTGCTAAAGCAACATAAAATGCCAACAACATTTAACAATGTTACCCACCAATAATGCTAATGTGTGCCTGCATTTGGTGCAATGGCTAGGAAATTAACAGACAACAGTATCAGTTATGTAAAAACAAAATCCTCATCTAACATGAGGTTATAACACAAGGAATATGAAGTTTACCCGGCTGGACCAATTTATCATTATAAGCATAATTCTATATGAACAACATTTAACTATTTATAAAAGAATGACTGCATTCTTAAAATCTCCTCTCAGACCAGCTGAAGAAAGACCTGTTTCTGAAGAATAACCATAACAGGGAATACTCACCATCGTACGCTCTGCCATTTTGGGACCCCACAGCTTTTTGTCTATCTATGTAACGGCCTGTGTGTGTGTGTTTGTTTGTGTGTGTGGGAGTGTCTGTCTACTGAACAATGTGCGGTTACAGACAAAAGCCACATGGATGTTTTTAAGGCATCTGTCAATATAAAGAGGATTATATTTTAAGTCTCTTGACTAATCCAGAGTGGATCTGTCCTGGAGGCCCCTCCTCCAGTTAAACCCTTCACCCTCCAACTCTAACAGGATGTGACGCAACAGAACAGTGACAGTGGGAGCATCTGCTATCAGTGCATTTGTCCTTATCTATCCTTCAGTTTCCAATTTGCCTTTTTGAGGCAACAAGGATGTCTCTGTTGTGGTGGCGAATCTAGCAGTCCACAGAATATTCAGAACAGTCTTTGTTCATTTCACTAGCAACACAGAAAGGATGGCTTCATCACTAACTACCATGATCATTGGGAAGCTGCGAGGATGTTGCATACTTCTCCTCCACCTCAGCAAGGGCCATCTCTAGCTGCTGGATCAGAACCCGCTTCTTAAACCTGCCAGAGATGCAAAGGAAAGAAGAGGGAATAAGGCGAGCTTCCAAAAACAAACCAGGGCAGATCTATGTAGGTGTACCTGTTTTATTATGGAAATAATTGCAATGTGGTTATGGGTCACTGTTAGTACTAAAAAAAACCCTTCCACTTTACTCTGTATGTAAGAAACTTAAAAGAGTCATTGTTTCTTACCTGACGGCCTCTTTGATAGCATGCTGTATGAAGTACTTCTGAACATTAACTGGTCCTTTCACCTGCTGCAGTAGTCTACGTATTGCCTCATAGTCTGAGAAAAAACAGACAGAGATGAAGAGATAGACATGGGTCCCCATTGCACACCTACCTCAGCAGGTTAGAGTATGAACAGATGTAATTTGGTTTACTGCACTGGCTCACACTCACTTCGCCCAGGTTTGCGGACCTCCTTAATGACCTGGCTCCTCAGCTCTGCTTGGCTGCCATCTAGTGGAGCTATGAATATGGTCTCAAGCACTGCAGGGTCGGCTTCAGTGCCCTCTAGCTGGCTTTGCGGACTCAGTCGATCACAGTTGAGTTTGTCCTCTGGTGGATGGTCATCTAGATGATCTTCCATTAGTCTCTCCTCCACCATATTGATGTCCTCTCCCTGATCTGCTGCCCCTAGTCTGGCCTTTTCCTCCAGGTTAAGTGAGGACGGGCTCCCTGCTACGGCATTCAGCTCTGTGGGCCAGATCTCCCCTGATTCAGGCCCAAGAACTCCGTCACCGTTACTCTCTGTGACTACAATGTTGTTGCTATCCACTCCTGTGTGGGAACAAATAAATTAAACCAAATGAAATTAAAAATCAGTGCTGTTTATTGTTAGTTTCTCAGAGACAGATAGTGCATCTGTATTTCTCTTTTAAACTCTCATGTTGCAAGTACATCTTAATCTAACCTTTGTGCTGATGTAAGGGTTTGAGGAGGTTCTGTTGCCCTTGAACTCCTACTGGAGTCTTTCCCATCACAACATGGTTGGTGCTGCCTGGTGGAGTCTGTGGCCGCCGCAGTAACGGGGACATACTTCGTCTCCTCTTCATAGTAGCACCCAAGTTAGGATCGCTGGAGTTTCCTCTCTTCTTATTCTGAGGGCCTGCTACAAACTCATCTGCCTCATCGATCATCATCCCCTGAGATAAACAAACAGAAAAGTAAGACATTAAAGAAAGAAAGGACCTAATACTGAATGAAGATATCTCATCGCCTATAAGTTAATTGTGTCCAGCAGTTTTTTGTGTGGATTTGTTTTTACCTTCTTATCCTGCTTGAAAGGATTCCCAAATGTGTGCAGGCGTTTAGGTTGGTCAGGGTCAATCTCCCTCAAAGGAGACGGCATCATTTTTAGATACTCCTGATAGTTTCCCATCTGAGCTACTGGGATACTGTGCAGATAGTCTGACAAACAGAAATGCGATAAGCATTATAAAATACTAGAATAACTGCAGAGGATTTCTTAAACATTTTTTTGTGCTGGCTTTTTGCAGTGATTTGGATTAATTTTAATCCATCTCTAACCATGCAAGGATTTTATTATGTATGGATGATTAACCTTTTTTTTTTTTGAATAATAATGAGAACAAGACAGGTGATTGAGATAAAGATTGATTGTGCTGTTTTCATGCTCTCGTTTTGTCTTATATTTCCAGTGCACCTCTTGCCTTTACAGCAGCACGTTTTCGCCACTTGATTGAAGCCCAAACTCATTCTCAGCTTGGCTATGACATATTTTGTTCAGCCCAATGCAGTCAAGACAATTGCCACATGGATTCTGGCACTCATCTATCATGTTTTTAAGTTACTGGTGCTTTGAGCAACCAAAATGGACACGAGTTACATCTCAGCAATTCTGTCCAACATTTTATGTAGCAAATATAAACATTACACTGAATATCACATATATATCTAATATGTCTTTTATTTTCTGTTGTTATTCTTGATAACTATCATTGTTACATATGTTCCTTTTTCAATTAGTTATAATATAAATATAAATATAATTAGTTATAATTAGTATGATCCCCATATTACGTATAATATTAAGCGTATTACTGCCACCCTATATAAATAAAAATTGATCAGAAACACGTTATAACGTGTTATGTTTATTGTTAGAACAATATATTTTCACGTTATAACGTGATAATCTACATTGTAAAAACGTGATAATCTATATTGTAAAAAAGTGAAAATTTTATTATAATGACGTGATAATTTTAATTATCACGTTTTTACAATATAAGTTATCACGTTTTTACAATATAAATTTTCACGTTTTTACAATATAATTATCACGTTTTTACAATATAATTATCACGTTATTAC
>JAPZDZ010000026.1:5687519-5705125 GCA_029783805.1 Acanthurus tennentii | reverse complement strand
GAAACGTTTCACGTTCTTACAATAAAGATTATCACGTTATAACGTGAAAATATATTGTTCTAACAATAAACATAACATAACACGTTATAACGTGTTACTGATCAATTTTTATTTATATAGGGTGGCAGTAATACGCTTCCGTACCATATGGCACCAAAGTAACCACAATTTTAATTTAAGGCATGACTGATCAGTCCTAGATTTTATACCTTCGTCTTGCCCTCGGATCAGTTTCTGTGACGTCCGCAGAAAATTGGAGCGCATTCGCGTGAGCTGATCCAGAAGGTTCCGTCTTGGGATGTCATAGGCATTTCGATAAGCTTGGGGTTTAACATCCTGTGAATACATCAGCATGTTTTGTAAGAGAAACACTCCTCTTTCCCAGACACATGAAATATTTTGTGTTTTTCGGGAATGTCCCTTTTGTCCTAAATCTACCTTGTTGAGCAGTGCAATCTGAAAGCCAGCGAACTCTTTGAAGTTGATGTCCGCCAGGCGAAGGGGCCCCTCCCCCGTGATTCCCTGCAGCAACTGCTTGAAGTCACGGCGGTGAGCCAGAGAGAGGGAACTGAAGTGGTTCTTCACCTTTACGCCGGTTTCTTGGGGAGCTTTCTTCCCCACAGACACGATCAGACGATCTGATTCCATCTTTGCCTTGATCCCAACAAACCAGGGAGAGAAATTCTACATTTTAAAACTGTTTGGTCAGATGCTTCAGTTCAGACTGAAATTAGTCATTAACATGGAAGAGCACAAACACATCAAAGCTTTTTGATGTATATTTTTTCTGAGTTAAATCTTTTTAGTCTTTTATACAAATAATTGACCCTTAATGTGTACTGTCACTCATTAACAGCCATCTGCTGAACTCAAACAATGCATCATTATGTTTAAATCAATGTAAAAAACATAAACACCCAAAAACTCCTCCACCAAAAATATAACAGAGAGAGTGTTTGTTTTCCTTATGTTTGGGTAACTATGTCTAAAACCTTTTACTAGATATTTCAATTTTATGAACATTCAGTACAGTTTGATCATCTGGTTAATATAATTCTTGTTTCAGTTCAAACTTACAGTTCAGTCCTTCCATTTTTGGCCCTTTAAACTATAAACATATGAACTATAAATTCAAGTAATCTATTTACTTGGCTAATCTATTTTAGCCTTTTTTTAAATACGGATTTTACTGCTTTTTATTGCTATACTTTTTAATTTTTATATCTTTTATTTATTAAATTTTTAAATTGTAGGCCCTATGTCCAGGAATGTTTGTGTTTTGCAAAATATTGAAAAACAAAATTAAAAGTTCCAAAAAAACACAAAGCAAAATAAAAATTAAAACAAATAAATAACTGGATATGAAATTGTGTCTCATTAGTCTTACCTGTTGGCTAAGTTTCTTCAAATAAGAGATAATACTGTAACTCAGGCCACAGTCCATGGTGTCTGCAATGAGATTTGGTGCACCCATCATCCTCAACGCCTTTTTTAAAGGCTGTCAAAGGATAGCAGGAGGATATTGTTGATGTTAGTTGTGAGTAGAAACAGTATAAATCCATGTAGTAAAAATTTACTAAAAGCAGCAGAAGTGAAACAGCATTAGTTTACCAAGAGGTAGTATGGAGGCATCGTCTTCAGGTACATCTCAAAAGCCTGCCGCCACTTGAGGTTTGGTTTTAGTTTGTGCACTTTAAACAAATCATCTGAGAGAAGATAGAGAGGAGGACAGTATGAGAATTTAGTTTTAGCACTCTGAATCAGTGATGAAGTCAGCCATCCACCTGCACCTCCTCCTGCTGCTGCAGGGCTGACTGTTGTACACGTCAATATTCAGGTCATGAGTCAAAAACGAACATCAAAACATGCACCACCATCTTTGCTTTAAAAGCCCAGTATCCAAAAATATCTGTGTGTGACATAGTATTATTAAAAATAAAACTCTTTCTTTAGCTGTTATATCTTAAGCTATATCATTATGTTTATTACTATAGATGACTAAAGCAAAAGAGAGTGTAGATGATGAAATGACCCAGAAAAAGAGAGCTTTTTAAATTTAATATCAGCTCAGACCTACTAACCCAGAAGTTTATCAGGCCACTGTAAAGAAACGGTTCATTGCCATAAGTCTTACCAAGGAGTGGGAGAAGGACTGGGTAGTTGTAAGGCATGACAAACAGGTTTACACAGGTGAGAGTGGTGCTTGCTTTAAGGTAACCAAATGGCTGCCCCAGGTCATTTTGCTTTGCACTGCTGCTAACAAAGACCTAAAGACAACAAGGAAAATCAAAAAGTCAAATATTCTTTTTGTTATAGAGCCTTATAAATAAACTTTAGAGAACCTTTGTAGATCCATGCTCAGTGTGGCTCATTACTAATTCACAATTAAAACCACCACACAATGTAAAAGACATTTTGAACAAAGCCAGCAGCGTCATTATTTCTGGTTTTAGTAAAAGTTCCAGAGGCCGCACCAGTGACAGCAAAAACAAGCTAACAGAGGGGTGGGAATATTAAACATACCTGCCAGCACATGTGTGGAGACTTCCTTTCCAAAATGTACTGGGTGAGTGGAGATGGCTCCAGTTCATATTTGTCAAAGGGAAGCTTGTCGATCACCATGGGCTCACAGTCCACACAAGAGAAACGCACCACAGGATGTGCAGAGCGAGGTGGCTGGGAGCAGGAGACCGAGAGAAGTGAGGAAACTCTCATAATGTATTAAATATTTATACATATTTATCTGTGGTATAGACCCATATGGTGTCTTTACAGAGGCAGCAGATAATGGGAGTCACAAAAAGAGATGATGGCGAAAGAGGACTGCCAATAAACAAGAAAAAGTAAATAGGAAAGACAAGGTGAGAGTAAAGATTAAGTTTGTGTAAATGTGTTTCTGCTGGGAACCGTACATCTATAAATATACAAAGCAGTATATTCAGTAAACAGTAAAATGCCAAAGACAGCCTGGAGTGTCAATTTGTGTATGTAGGCTAAACTAAAGTTATGGCTCTCTGCTCACCAGGGTAGGAGAATTCTGGTCAGGCCAGAAGGACTCTGGTATGGGCCAATGCCCAACTGGGACCCCCGTCTTTGGATTTGGTCGCACATAGATAAGTTTGTGGCAACTGTGCCATGGCTGTTGGCTGAAGGATGATACGGGACGACTTGACTCCACTGAGTTATCTGTAAAAACAAAAGAAATACAGTAAAAAAGGAACATCAACCAACCACCAAACAAATTTTGATATGCTGAAACAACTGACTGTAATTTAAGAGCAAGCAACCACTGACAAACAAACACTTCTTTTATTTTCAAAAACGTCTTATAGCTCCCTCAAGTTCCTCAAATATTTCTTCTTATTTGTCAGCCAAATAATCTCAGCAACTTTCCTCACACAGCTAAGTATTAATACTATTTTGTATTTGGTTGATCTGGAAAATGCACTCAGTTCTTCTTTTAGGTTAAACCCGCACTGTGGTTATCCAGAGTAAAAAGATTCTCTTCTGCTTTTAGTTGTTTTACTGCCCACAGTATTTTTGCCCTAACTTACTGCATGGAAAGTGATGAGATAACATGCTTAAAAAATTAAAACATTAGAATACACCTTTTTTCAAAGTGCATGAACCCTTTCAATTGTGCTTTATGCACTTGAGTAGTTACACATTTTGTGGATTAAAAATGCATTTTTTTCACTGCTTTTCATGTTGGCTAAAATGCTTCCATAACTATTATAAAAACAGGACTTGCAGAAAAAGTAAAGTTGTTGCTTTGTGTTCATTTAGCATGCGTCACCTAAGAACTCACCTTCCCCAACAAAAGGTGGATCCGGTCCTGTTTTCTCAAAATTAATGACTACACCACTTTGAACCTTTTGAACCAGAGACTCCAGACACTGGTTCAACATCCTCTGTGTCCGCACACAGTATGACCGCCCTGAGAGAAAAGCAGGAGGTACAGCTGTTGCGTTTAAAAGTATAAATAATGGGCTCTAACAAAAAGATGACACTGAATAGAGGATTCCTGTTGGGGCACCAAAGTCAGAAAATGCCTAACCTCCAGTAACTTCACACATCTGGGTGATGGCAGACTCATCTGTGGGGACGCTGCCAAGCTGCTCGTTGTCTGGTGTGGCTGCTCCTGGCAGCCTCAGCACCAAAGCAAACAGACGCTGGTCCCAGCGAAAGGGCTCTTTGGTCAGTTCACTGCCTGCCAATGGAGAGTTCAAAGGCAGGTGCAGCTAGACAAGAGACAGACAAGGATGATAGGAGAGGAGTCTTAAATGCGAAAACTGCTATGTGTTATAATTTGCATACTTTTACAAAACCCTTATTCATGTCTTAAAGTCTAAACAAATCACACTGTTACAAATATGACATGGTAGCACTACTGCATGTGTTTGTGTTCTCACCTCATCTGGCACCCCAGAGCTGTGTGTGAGCTTGTTCCCATCAGTGATTGTGATGATCACAGATGGCTCGAGGAAGAAGGGGTTACGGCCCTGAGAAGAAAAACAGTAACAGATAGCAATAAAATCCAAGTTCATACAAATAGTTTTTATTATTATTCTCACTCATCTGCTTTCTTTTCTTCATGGTCTGAACCAAAATCACTGCACTGAGCTCTGTGTCTCAAATTGATTTCATCTAATAAAACACAAGATCTAACTGGTCTCTTGTGCTTACAATAATGGCAAAACAAAGGTATACTAAACAGAGGTCTACCTAAACACAGTAATTAGTATGGAACATCACACTTCTGATAACCTCCTAGATACAGCTTGTAATCTTGTGGCTGCAGCTGCAGAGTGTCCTTGTGTTATTTGTTAAGGACAGAGGCCTATACCACTGTGCTGCAGGGGTCAGCCTTTTCTAATTCAAACACACAGAATGCATTAGCAGATTTACACACACACACACACACAATGCACAGAACTTGCATCACTACTTGAACATACTAATCTATCTCTGCCTTCAAGCAGCCGTTTGGAGGAAAGATGAGTGTGAGGAGCTGATGACTTGCTAACTGAGGCAAGACAGAGTTGATTAAGCTGCAATCAAAAGTGAATATTCTTCTCTTTGTCTCTGGGTAAAGGAACAAAGACCTGCCAGCTGAAGGCCTTGTCACCATTATTTTCAAAACCTTCATTTATCTGAGAAAAGTCCACCCAGACTGTATGTGTTAGCTTCATCAGGAGAGCCTCGTATCGCTCTCTCTTTCTTGCTGGTATGTAAGTACTAATTTTGTCTTGTAAATACTACTTTCAGATGATTTGTTCATGGGCACTACCTTTCTCCACCGGTGCTCTTTTAAGCTTTTCTGGGACTGAAATCTGTATCTCTATTTTTACAACACTCTTTCTAGGCCTTTCTCATTGTGTATGGTAACCAATCTACAAAACATGATGTTTGAAACATGGCATATTGTTGTCTTCATGTCAATCAATGTGTATTGGATATTACATTTTTTTCCTAACTTCATGTTTTAAACCACAACCAAAAATAAAAGACAGATTAATTTGAGTTTTTCCGGTCACAGTATCCATAAATTCTGTGATAAATCTTTACAATTACATTGTGACTAACCATTTTTGTTCATCACCAAGAAGTCAGACTATTCATCTTTTAATAAGTCTATTAAATGCTTGGTGCTAGAAAATAGTGAAACATGGTCCGCACACTTCCCCCAAGTACAAATAATACTATCAAATTGCTTGTCATTAACAGATCAACAGTTATTTTCATTATTGACTCATAAATTAACTCACTGACCAGTTAGGCTCTATTAAAAAATACTGTTAAACCTTAAAAAACAAGCCACTGAAACCACTATGGAGAGTAGCTCTACTTTTTTTCTTAAAGCAACAGATGAGACTGATACCAAAGAAATATTTGACGGTCTATAGGAGTCAAATACCTGTCCATAGTTGTCGATGCCTGAGACGAGGCGGTTAAGGTTAAGCAGGTCAAAGGCTGTGCGGAGAGCATGGCCTAGCGTAGTCAGCCCAGAAGCCTGTAGGTTCTTCAGCTCGCACATGAAGGTGGCATGGTTCTCCTTCCAGCCTGCCTGAAATACATACATGAACATTATGATGAATGCACTGCACAGAGAACAACTGTACAACACAGCAGCAGAGGAGGCCAGAAGTTACGATGCACGGAGAACAGCAACAAACCAAAATAGATCCACACCCACAGATAGCCATACTATATAATTACAAAAGAAAACAGAATGAGTTTGTTCTCTGACAACCACAGACTGCTTCAACTCAAGCATACAACTGCCATCATTGGTAAAAGCAGTTCAAGTCTTAGCAAGTCACTGGTTCTGTTTAGCATGACATAATAGTAACCATTAAATAAGATCAGATTATGTCATACTCTGCAAATAAAAGATAATACTGTTGAACTGCAGGCCCACATTTGAACTGGATGGTGCTGTTGAGGGAAGAGTCTAATTTCAAACATGACAAGCATCCAAAAATACACTTCCCACTACAGCCTGTTCTCTCCTCTGACAGAGATATACTCCCACAGGAGAGGATGTGGGAGTGTAATGACTCTTTGACTTTTCTCCAGCAGGGTCAAGTACCTTACTGCTGCAGCTTCATGCTTAATCTAAGGATGACCTGCAAGCTTACCACCTCTTTTATCGGGAGAGGGAGGGGGGAAGCTGGACAAGCACAGAGAAAGGGGAAGAGTAAGAGAGAAAAGACTTCAAGCACCAGTATCAACATGTGTGCTCTGAATGGGGGCAGTGAGTAGATTTTTAGAGTAACGTGGGATATGATTTGTATTAAGTGTGAGTGTTACATGAACAAGATTAGATATTACACAGTGATACAAACAACATCACTGAACACTTGAGGCAAAACTAAAGGTGGAAACACATTCACTAGGGTAGTGAAAAGTAATAATCCAGACACATACCCTAGAGTAGGCCAGTAGAAACCTAAGGCTTAGCTTGCACTTAATAATTCAGACTACAGAATATGTCTATTTTCTTCTCGACCAACCTCCTCTCTCTCCCTCTACATCAACAATTTATTGCCTCTGTAACTGTGCAATCAGAGCATCCCCATTCAGCATAACCTCGTCCTTTCATCATAACCCTCAATGCACAAAGCAGGCAGAGACAACAAAGGAGGAGGCAACAGAGGCAAAGAGAGGAAGAACACCAGGAAAAGGAGTCAAGAACAGACTTTACAATGAGAAAAAAGTAGCACCTGGATGATTTCAGGCAAGGGAGGAGAACCAGATGACAGATTTTTTGGCCGTGATGTCATACACAAGACTGTTTCGGCTGAACTCATGAAGCAGTAACTTCAACTGAACTGAAATACAGATAGGTCACTGACTGGAGTAGGAAGCATCATATGAAAGACAGCATCTTCTTGTAACATTTTGTCATGATCTAAGTTCTGCGCAAGTGCCTACAGCAACAGAATAAAAAAACTACAAAACAATGTTTTAAATGCTCTGACTGAGCTCACAGTGGCTATTGATCAATAAATAGCTACATACAGCCTGACAGTTATTTTTCGCTCTTGCAAAGTTTTATATACAAATTAAGCAAGAATGTAAATTAGTTCATTGAAAAATTGTCACTATTATTATTCATCTGTTTTGTAGTTATACCTAAACAGAATATAAAAGTCTGAGTGTCCATTGAAAGATTAGGGCTATATTATTAGATTATGCAAAAAACACTTTCCATTTTATATTTACCTAATAAGAAGGAAGTAAATATAATCAAAGCATAAATGTAAGAGGACCTAGAATATCAATTACAAACTGGAACAGCGTACATTGAAACATAAATCATAATGTTTTAAATATATATATTAATTGTACAATACAAAATTGTACAATACAAAACTTCTGATTAGTTCCTAAAAAAAGAGTAGATTTTATGCCCAAAATCTCCTTTTTTTTTCACCTCAGTTTTCCAGTTCCTCCTGTAATCTCACTCTTAGCACTTAATTATTTTTTCAAACATTTTCCGACATCTGTTGGTTGTATGATCATTACAAATTCATACCTAATTCCTGGGTATTTTAAAAGGGTGCTAAATAATAAGTTTTTTTGGTTTGTTTTTAAAATATTTTCAAGATAGATTGTAATATTGTTACTTATTGATCATGTGCTCTTCGAAGAGCTGCAGGTGTTGAAATGGCGCTGCCACAACAGTGAAATTGAAATCTCAACAAGAAATGTATTGTAAGAAAAATAAGAAATATGGAATTCATGAGAAATTACAAGCCTCTTTGGCCTGGCACTGAACATCTTAATATATGCTTCTGTATCCCACACCAACTACGATTAGAGATTAAATTATTTATCAGCCCTGACATATTGCAATTTTTACTTTCAAATTAATCAGCTAAGTATAATGACTTAATAAAGAAAGCAAACTTTTCTATATGTTTTCAGTTGTTAATGATATGTGAATAATTACTCAGTATATTGTGTTTCGAGTAGTACAGTGTTGTTTGCAGACAGAGTTAGGCAAGCCAAGAGATTTCTAATACAGACCATTCACTGAAGCGGATTGGGGGCTGGGGTTCATGTGAGTACCAAGGGTTGCATGTTATTGGGCATGAGAAGGCTAAGTGAGAGATGTGTGCCATGTCATAAAATAAGTCAATAGATCAGTGGTTAGGATAGCTTTGTTAACATGAAACCCTTAAATTTGGTGTAATGATTCACAAGTTGTTTAATTTTGCCTGGTGTGTAATGCTGGGCTCATAATTCTCATGGAGTCCGTTTGAAAATGATTATGATATGAATAATAATAATTCTCTACATGCGAACTCACAAAAAAAAAATCTCATGATGAAGAGGGTTTATCAACTTTCAGCGCAGATTGACCAATGGTAATGTGTAGATGATGAAAGGGGTGGGGTACACGATGATTGGCGGTCCTCTTGACCAATCTGAACATTATACTTTGAAAAAAAAACGACGTCATAGGCAATAATAAATCTCTCCGCCTCCATCTCAACGCCCGAGACTTTTCTCAACACAAAAGCAAAATGTCCGCTGGATGGTCGGAGGCTGTGCAGCTCCGGGTCTGCGGGTATTTGGAGCAAAAAAAAAAGCCGTTTTTCGCCACCGAGAGGCCGCCCAACACTGACTACAAACCAGAAGGAAAATAAAATCTTACTGACAGAAAATACGCTTGACTTGTCAAATGTACAAATTGAATCAGTTGCTAGTTACCTTCACTCCGTATGGTGGATCATCGAATGTAACTAGCATGTACCTGTCGCCTCTACTAGCCGGGTCTCGGGCACGCAGCTGTCAAAAAAAGAAAACCAAAACAACATATATTAATTTCGACCAATCTTGACCAAGGAACCCTAAACTCTGCAAAGGTGCATACTTGCTGGAAAAAAGTCGGGGTAAAATCATTCTTTACCTTCATAAAGACCTCAACCGCGCCTTTAGCAACGTCCAGATACGTCGTACCCAAATAAGTGCGCTGATTCATAGAGGCGGACGTGTCTAACAGGAAAAGTAAAATAGGCATTTTAAATGTAAAGCCGCGGTTGTATGTATTCTAAAATAATTGTTATCCACATATGACCTATCATGCGGCCAAACAGTTCACACATGTGTGTATATATATTTGTTATAATAAGCCCCCCCTCCAGAAGAGGGCCGTTGCCTCTGCTCTCTCTCTAGCTGCCTTTCTAGGGCTCTGTCTCAGCTCGCGCTGTTCAACTTCTGCTCCTAACCGAATGTAACGCCCCGCGCCCTCCACTGCGACGCCATTGGCTGTGCTCGATTCCATTGACCACGCCCTCCTCAATATATAAATATATAACGAGGTCGAGATGGCTCGTGTAAACAGTACATCCGCTTACCCTTCGGTTGAGTGTGTGCTAAACGTCCGGATATTCAAAAGTATGCTGTGTAGCTTTGGTATGCATGTGATCCTCACCATGAAGTGGCTAAAGACCAGACAACTGACTAGCTGCATAAGTAATTTTCATTGATCTAAATATTTCTTTAATTAACTGTCAGCTCCCATTCCGCCCTAGTCTCACACACACGCACGCACGCATGCACGCACGCACGTACTCACACACAGACACGCGCACTCTACCTCTCTCTGTCTTTCTCCTGTCACTCTCTTGCTGCGTTAAAGGCGCCTAAAAAAATCCGTCCTTCGGACTCTACAACTAATGACAAGCAGCATGGCCTAACTAAATGACCAAAAATATATTTTGGTTTGGCACTGCTTACGTCCATAAATAAAGTTTCTAATTAGCGTATGTATTTCATGCTGCAATGGTAGAATTAAAAGACAATTAACATCTAGGTTAGAAACAAAAGATAGATGCAGAACACATCCTGCACAAAGTTGATTATTTTTATACATTATATAGGCTACTGTAAACTATAAAAATCAAACACTCCACCAAAAACACATGGGCTGGTCTCGAAAGAGGCTATAGGCTAGCTGAAGTTACTTCAGGATAAACCAGCAGAAAGAACCATCCCTTTTTAACTTTCATAACCGACAGCATTTAAGGGCAGCTGTTACACAGAGTATTTCTTTCCTTTCCTTTTTCTTCCCTTTTCCTTTTTCTTGCCTTTTAACCATCGTGATCAAACACAATACCATTCAACCCCTATACAATTTACCTTTAAATTCGTATTTATTCGTGCTTAGGCATTGTATTAAATAATTTTATAGAAAATATCTGATAGATTTAAAGGTCAGTGGAAAGTCAAAGCAGCCAACCCCAGACACAGTGAATACCTGTAGCGAGATGAAGGTCCAACCTCTTCACGACAGACTTTTCTGCTCATTTTACACTACATGTACAACCAAATTATTTGTAGGTGCACGTGTTTTTTTATTTGCTGACACTAAAAATAGTTGGGTGGACGATTAAAATGCAGAAGCAGGTTAAAACCTGATTCTGATTATATAGCTGGCCTTTTTATGTTGTGTATGTGCACGATGAAATGTCTTGGTGAACAGTTCTATCCTCTCGTTGCCTTTGTCGTGAAATAACAAAGAAAAAATCAATGCATTTCAATCTACTGTTTATCCAGCTGTCCTTGAATAAGGCTACTTCAGTGATCATCTGGATTAATCGAACTAATACAAATAATATCTCGATGTGCTCCGAAAAAAATTGAATGTATCGCTCCCAATTACACAACGTTAAAGAGTTTTTATACACATGCTCTTTGCCAGGAACATCCTTACGTCTGCTTTGTTGACGTCTTGCACGTACTCTCTCGTCCTCCGCCATCCCAGCATGCACTGCGAGGTCTGCAGTATATTATTGACAAAGAAAAAAAGGCTAGAGAGACACAACAACAGGGTGGAATCAGAGCACCAACACTGGTGATACCACAAAAGTTGAAAGAACCCGAATGCTGACAACAAGGTAAAGTCTCACTATTACATTTTCTTTCAAACAAATTAACACAGTGCATTATTTTCTGTTATGACACTGCGTGTAGACAGCGTAAAGTGGCTATCAGCTAACATCTGGGGTTTTCGTAGTGAGCTAACATTAGCCAACGTTAACACTCTAGAATAGTGTTAGCATTACACTGTTACGATATGTTATTACAATGTCAGAGCAAGCAAATAATGTCAAACTGTAGGGTAATGGTGTAGAATAACCACTGACATTGTAAATTTGTTTTAAGATCATCCAGTTACTAAATGTATATCAAACAAATTTGCATAAAGAAGTATTTTCTTGTGTCTGTTTACGTGGTCACCTGCGATTACACTGCAGTTTAAAATTTACGCTTACATGTAACGTTAATTGGAATTAAAGTTGACTAGATAGCTGACCCGTGACACAATCTACCCCTTACAGTAAAAATACACCCAAATCAGACTTTTTGCTGCACGTTCAATTAATTGCTTATGCTTTTTTATGCGTGCATGGTGAACAATAAGTGTTGCGACACAACGAGCCTGGTTCCTTGAGCTCTACAGTAACCATGTAAACACACGAGAGCACGTGACCACCCACATGGTGTTCACTTGGTTTGTTACTGTTTGCTTGGTCGAACTGCTGTTTTTAAAGTGTATTAAGTTCTATAGGTTAAGTTGATTTCGCCCTTCTTTTGTATGTACTTTGTTTACAAACTGTCAAATCCTGCTTCCAACGGTAAACTGAAAATACGTGTAAGCAATTGAGTGAAGAGTTTGGAAGGATGGTCCCTTTGAGATTCCGTTTGTTTTGAATCTCCTTTAACCACAGTGTAATGTGCAAATGTCTTTTGTTGTTATTTAGCAAACAATTTAATAACAAGCTGTTTCTAGATTTTTCTTTTGGTAGCACCATTAAAAATCCAGTATTAGTTGGGCTGTAGGTAAAAGTACATCAGTAAACTGTAAGCTTCACTGTATTTGTTACATGCTAAATATTGAGTTGCAAGCTAACTAGAAAGAACAGCTGTTTGATACATAAAAAGAATAAAACACAAAATTCAAAATGGAGTATAAGTTGATGGTGGCACTGTCTATTGATAAGTGGCAGGCCAGTGTCACTTGAGTAAATAGACTTTATTTCTCATCCCCTGTGTCTCTTCACAGTATCATGTCATGGTTCTGAGGCAATGAGAACGGGTTGTACCATTTCCATCTAAAGGGAGTTGACACAGCTTTATAATTTGTGGAGAGAGGGGTGGGGGGCCTAGGCAGACCACGGACCGGGAAGGGGAAGAGCTCAGCTGGAGCCAATGCAGCAGCAGCATCGACAGCCTGAGCTGGTGGAAGGAAGCCTTCCCGTGTTTGTGTTCCCCACTGAGCTCATCTTCTACGCAGATGATCAGACGTCTCACAAACAGGTGCTCACCCTCTACAACCCCTATGAGTTCGCCCTCAAGTTTAAAGGTCAGTTGATAGAGGATGACATAATACATTTTTTTCTTGAATGTATGTTATTTTATATTCACTATATACTCCAGATTATCAATATAGTCTATATTTTTTCTTCTTGTTAGTGCTGTGCACAGCGCCAAACAAGTACACAGTGGTGGATGCCACCGGAGCAGTCAAGCCACAGTGTTGTGTTGACATGTGAGTTTGTTTGTGTGTATAGGACTCAAAATTTTTCATAACACTAAAGGGATAACACTCCTTAACTCTGATTTTGTTTTTCTTTGTTGGTTCAAGTCCATGTCTCTATTGGTTATTGCTTACGAAATATGAACTTGTAGGTTTGTTGAGAAGTTTCACAAAAGATTCAGATGGTTGTTCTATATAGTCAACTTTTGGATTTGGTAAAGTTAAGAGTCTGTCCAACTTTTTCTGTTCACACAGAGTAATCAGACACAGAGATGTGCGTGCATGCCATTATGGGGTGTACGACAAGTTCCGACTGCAGGTGTCAGAACAGAGTCAGCGGAAAGCTCTTGGTCGTAAAGAGGTGACAGCCACGCTCCGTCCCTCGGCCTCACAAGAGCCACCAAGCCCCCGGCCCCAAGATGATGAACGCAGAATCAAAGAGCAGTTTGCAGACAGCGAGTTTTTTGAACAGACTGCATTTCAGACAGGTATGACAGAAGTCCATTGTGTGGTGTTACCACCAGATGGAGCTAAAAGCTCATTAACTCAAAATTTGGAACTTTCTTTTTACCATTTACAGGACATGGTACATACAGTACTTTACACCGATTGCCTTTCAACATATCTACATATCTACCTGCTTGCCTATTTTATTTAGTATAAAAAGGCCTATTTGCCCCACAAATATGTTGTAACAGTAACAATATCATCATGGATTGCTGCATGCATAGTTACATCTTTTTGTCTAAAGCAAAATATAATTGTATGGTTTCTAAGTAGTTGGAAAACAATCATACAGGTAATCAATGTATGGCTTTCATCTAAAGTACAAGCCAGAGCCTTATTACATACAAGATCAAAAGTATCTTCATTTTAAATGTGTGCTGTTAATGCACTTATTCAGATGCTATATGATAATCTCCCTACTATCAACTTTTAACAGAATGTGCAGAAATGTTCTGCTACTCAGGGTGCATAGTTATTGCTTCATCTGCTTTACTGTCACAAATCATTCTGATCATGGGCTGTTTAGCTGCAGCATTCTCTTGACTCTTACTTCTTCCCAGGACTTAGGTGAAACAATCTGTCATTCTTTTCTTTGCAATGATGTGTTCTATAAAAGGTATGTTTGGTGATTTTATACATATCTTGTATTGTCAACATATCCTGTAAATAGAGCCAGTGTACAATGGACTGACCCTACCATCAAATACCGTTGTGCATCCAAAGCCTGGTTTATATTATTCTTTTCTGCCTCCTGCAATGTTTTCCTACTACTATTTTCTAATAGTTTTCAGAATATTTTTTTTAGTTCATTTTACCAACATCATCCTGCTACAGATAATAGAACATAAAATCTGGGCTAGAAAATTGTCCATAATAAATACTATTTAGTTGTGTATGATTACTATTTGCACAAATCTACAATGCTAAGGTGTTTGAGAAAACTTTTAAGATTGTATTTCTTTAAATACAAGAACATATCCCTGTCCCATCATTATAGATTCATGTCTTGAGCTTGTTGGTTTTACCTTTTTTTTGGTATTTGTTTACATCCTTTGAAGCACTTTTTAACCGTGTATGTGTATGTCCGACAGACAGCCGACCTGTTGCCGGAGGCCCCAGTCTGCTGACAGTGCTGCTTGGGCTGGTGTGTATGGCCGCCCTAATGCTCCCAACATTGGGGGAGCAAGAATCTACTGTGCCTGTCTACCTCCACTTAAGTGTTAACAAGAAACTTGTAGCTGCTTATGTTCTTGGTAAGTGAAAATAAATCAAACAAACATGAAATTGACTGGGACAAATAAGGTTTGCATCGTAATTGCAAGGAAAAACTCCTATTAATCCTTAAAAGTGGACCACATTGCTATTATTAGTGAATATACATAGCAGAGAGATTACGAGTTGGAGTTACCGTTACTGTTACCGTTTTGTTTCTTTTTTTTGTTTTAGGTCTTCTTACAATGGTCATTCTACGCACATGAAGTGCTGTGAACTTCGAGGAGGGAAAATGATCTGAAGACGAGGAGAATGTTCCCGCAACAGAGGCATCACTACGCTTCAATAAGTACAGCTGACAGCAGGGGGATGGGGTACATATCCAACACACCCCAACCCCATTTTAGTTTACTTGTTTTCAAATCCATGTGTGTGTGAGTACATAAATTGAAACAATACTGAACTGATGCAAAAAGTGGAGACCTCCAGTACATAGGTCCAAGGTAGAGTGAGAGGAGCTGTCCATGAGCAGGGCCTGTGAAGAAACATGAGGCCAGTCAAAATGCTGTCTGGCCTCATATTCTGTCTTTATCTGTATTGCCATTATGTAACAGATTATGTTTAACTGAGTGTGAAGGACATGCAAACATGATACATGTACTGTATATAAAGCCATTAAAATTTTGTTATGGTATTCACCTTTAACCGTCATTACATTGATTTTAAAGCATTTTTAGTGTAGACTGAGGACTTAATGCAGTTATTTGCATGTATTGATACTTTATCTGAATGAGTTTGTAATTTTTCCAGGAGTAAGATACTTTTACAGGTCACCAAAGGAAAGATCTTTTTACGACAGTGGTGTGTTCGCCGAATTTTATCAATGCTTCATCAGATATTTAATAAAAAGTCTCAATATAGCTGTGTGGTATTATGTGCACAGATCAAATCCACACTCTACACTTAACAGGTTTGGTCTGCAAGGGTGAAGAGCGAAAAACATGTCAAAAAGGCCCCTGTAATGGCTGTTACTAAAGTAATCTCAGTCTCCTTTGGGGCTGCATGTTTACAATGGGAGGCGTGATTTACCACTGCTTGAATAAAGTTTGGTTCCACAGCAGTAAACAAAGTCTAGGGATGACCTTCCCACTGTGGCCTTAAATACAATCTTAACATTTTAATTTACATGTTTTAGCGCTCTGGGCAAATAAAACACCTCTTGGACTATTTAAAACAGCTACAGTATATAATAAAGAAATAATTTATTTAGTCCTGATGTCCACTACAACTTGTAATCACAAAAGACACAAGCATAGGCATGGTGTTAGCCAGCTTGGCACATTACAGCCTTTCCAGTCCAGACACACAGTATTAGATTTTTTGTTGACTTATACCCTGAACACTTCATGTAATATCTTGAGAAAAAAAATCTCAGAAAAAATATCTTGTTGACAGCAGGGCAAGCTGACTGCTTCTTCCATGTCCATACTGTTAAAAGGAAAAAGACATTCAGTGAAAGAACTGCAAGCGTGCACAAAATTTAAGTGCACACTTCTGTAAAACAATTTACAATCACTTCCTACTGTACACATTAAAGGCTACAGAGCAATGAAGGGGTTCAGAAGTTATACAGGCAATATTGAGTCTGGAGCCATAACAGCTTAAAGTAAATGTAGATTTAAAAATATAATATAGGCTGAACGTTTATATACTGAACTGTTTTTTTAAAGACATTGTCTCATGACAAAGTTCCATCTACCCTTGCTGACAGACAGGTTGAAACTGTACAGGACCCAGTAGCCTGTGCAAAAAACTCACCTAAATAAATGCAACCACTGCAGAAAGCACAGTGTTTTCACTCACAATGTGACACAGCCATTTAGTCTTGGCTGTATGTTCCAGTTGTCATTGGATTTGGTGTAAATGACAACACAAAGGACTTACTTTTTTTTTAAGGATAGAAACTTATCACCATCCAATTTTTATAATAGACATTTTTTTCCATAAATAGGAGCATTTTGCCAGAGGAAAGAAAGAAAATGGTCATTTCTATACTCTATCTACAAAAACATCCTGACGAGAACACAGGGTACAGAGGAACCTTTAGTGTTGAAAGCCCAACAGTGATGACCATTATATTTCATCCACAATTAACTGCTAGGTGCATTATTTGCTCACACCAGGCAGTTTAAGTTGCAGCAAGTCATGGAGAAGGGTGCTTGAAAGCAAAACTGAAAGAAGAAAAAAAAAAAATCAAAAAGAAAATTAACAAAACAAAACACCACAGTTCACAGCCTCTGTTATAAAAATATTAACATTATCTGCTGAAAACATAACTTCTCTTACAGTATAACAGTAAGGAAATCTCCATAGTTGTACCCCAGAAGTAGTTTATGTTTTTTACCAAAGAAAACTTTAGCTGTTGAAGACTTGTGCCCACATTCACCTCACAGCCACAAACGTAAAACTATATATAACATTTGACATGGTTAATATGTACATAATTACAAAGCAGGAAAACAATAAGTTAAATCTTTTCTTACAAAATCTATATACTGCATACATACAAAGGCCTGTGGACAGAAGTTCTCCAGCACAACAACAACAGGGAGGTGTACACATCCAATAGTCTTTTTGTTTGTCCAGTGCTCAATGTCTCTCTCCAGTGAGGGGAACTGGTAGGACAGATTTGAAGCATAGCCACTTATGAACACTATCTCTATGACAGTCAAGCACCATCCAAGATCCTCAACTAGCAGCTGGTGCTGACAGTGTCTTCAGTCATTCCTAGTTTAACTAGGCTTACCTCTTACTAACACACGCGCACACACAC
>JAPZDZ010000026.1:5675621-5687419 GCA_029783805.1 Acanthurus tennentii | reverse complement strand
CAGCTGGTGCTGACAGTGTCTTCAGTCATTCCTAGTTTAACTAGGCTTACCTCTTACTAACACACGCGCACACACACGCACGCGCGCGCACACACACACACTTCATTATTCAAACGTATCTAGATCCTCCAAAAATGGAGCTCTGAAAACAGCCACTCAGAAACAAACAGTCTTTGCACCAAAACTAAGTGATGGTAAGGTGGAGGGTCTGAGAAGAAAACTGGAGAGGCCTGACTCCAGTACTTGCCAGTGTCCCTTGCTCTCCCATGCTTATTTAGGGGACAAATCCTGGAGGGAAGCAAAGGGGGAGTTGCTGGACGAGGAAGGCGACACTCCTTCCATCTTTCCCGGTGAGTCAGTGGAAGAGCCGACACTGCTGAGGCTGCCATCCAGCAAATCTGGAGAATGACTGTTGGAAAAGTAAAGTTCAGTAAGACAGAGGGTCACCAGCTAACCCTTTTCTAAGCCACACCTCTCTGTCAATCACTAACTAGCTGTCAGAACTAACATGGAGCTCACACTGTCAGAATCTGCACCTTTGGTGGAATATTATCAAGTTTTTGAAGAAATGAAAAAGAGATTTCAGAGAGAGGAGATAACATAAACGGGATGTTAAACTGGCACTGTTACAAAGATAAAGTCCATGTTAAAGCCTATAGATCACGGTGCAGCTGCTTTTAACTTGCGTTTCACTAATTCATACAACAAAGAAATACTTTTATCAGGACACTTTTAGGTTGAGGGCAATGACATGACATTTCTTTTGTATTTTTACAGAAGAGGTAAAGTTAGGCTTTGTCGTCAGGGTTTAGTTCAGGTTACCTGTGCTACAAACTGCTGACCCAGACTTGTTATCACCAGACTTAAGTTGTTAACTTTAACTTTGCTGTTTGCCTTGAACATTTTTGTGGATCCAAAAAGTCTTACCAGGAACTGAGATCTGACAGGTTGGAGACATCAGAAGACAGCATGGTGGTGGTACCCTGGAAGAGCCTCTTGGGCTGACTTTCTGTCTCCATCTCACCTGCAGAAGAAAGTAACCCTTGCATTAAGATATCTTTCTCATTGCACACTATCTGATGCTGGTCTAAAAAGGGTCAATTGTGGGAGAAATGAAGTGAGTTATAGCATGCCTACCCTGACAGTATTGGAAGAAAAAAAAAATCAGGTAAATTAAGAATTGTACTTTGTGACCAAAAGAAAATCAAATTAACAATTAAAATGCATATACCAAGACAAATAATATCTGAATCATTATGCACAAACCACAGGTTTTAAGATGAGCTCATAAAAACAAGTGTGATGAGGTTCATCGGCCACATGAATACTACTTAAATATAGTTTTTGATTTTTTGAACATCTTTTAAACCCGCTGTAATACTGTTATTCTTTGCCAGTCTTGTGCCTGAACGCGTTAAGAGTGCGCTCTTGAATATGCTCATACATTTGAGAACAGTAAAAAAGCAGGTTCATCTCCAGCTGTGTGACTTAATGTGAGTTAAATGAGTGACATTAGCACTCATAGTAGTGGATGGCACTCTTGATTGTGTTGCCAGAAACCTAGAAACTTTCAAGGCAAAATTCGGCCTTCTAATATTTAATTTATAATTAATAATCATAATTAATGTAGCCTTTAACAATGTACAGGATCCTGTTGGTATTTGGCATCCTCTGGACTCTGGAGTTCACAGTATATGGCTGCAGTTCAGAATGGTCTCCTTGATTTATTTAGACCAAGATAAGGAGGACCAGGAGCCGCTTGGTCTTTTTTCCCTAAGTATTGCTTACTCTAAGTTGTGTACTCTGTCTAACAGAAATCATGGTGCATCCTTCAGCTGTTGTCTCTCATTAAGCACATTAGAACTTTGAACTAACTCATTTTTGAAACTGCGACCTTGGTCCAGAATTCCAAATCATGAACTATGAACTTAAACTAGTTAATTACTTAAACTATTTTGAGCTAGCTCTTGTTAAGTGTAAACTTACCAACTTACCTTTACATAGAAAAAAACCCTTTTATGTGAAACATTAACATTTCTCTACTTGTCGATAAAAAGACAACCTTTAGTCTGAACATAATACACACCACTTTCATTTCCAAATTAAGTGACTTGTGATAGAATTGAAACATAATATTTTTTCTTAAAGCATTTAGGATTTTCGGGCATATTAGGTGCCTCACCTTTGCGTTTTATTGGCCCTAGTATGCTGGCTCTGATGCAGTTGATTGGGCTTTGACTCCGTCTGCTGAAGAGGACAGAAACAAACAGTTTGCAGCAGTATAGTATATTTTGAAATGCAGCCACAGTAACTAGTCATCAGATACATAATCTGTCATCTTTAAATCCTCATTCAGATAAAATAATTATTGTTTCTCTCAGAAGAATCTAAAATATTAAGGTAATAAAGAGCTGTAAAGTGCATTGAAATGGTCCTCTTTTTCATTTATATAGGTAAAAGGAACCCTGTTTATGCAACTAGAGAAAATAAATTAGTGTGAGCTAATGCTACTGTTGTCTCAAAAAAAGCAGATGGAATAATAATTGAAGGTTATTTAGAACAGAAGTAAATAATTAAGTTGATAACTGCAGTTAATACTCAAAGAGGTGGTGCTTACCTGAAGCGTCGCGTTGGGCTGGGTATCGGACTAGGAGTCAATCCATTGCTGCTTACAAGAATTTGTAGTGAAGGAGAAAAACACTGCTGCTTCCGAAAAAGTGAAACAAAAAACACAGACAAGATGGGAATAAGGTTTTAGAGTCATTCACTGTATCCAGCCATCAAAACGTACATGAATGCACACTCATAAATTGACTGGGATTAGTTTAAGGCAATACTGTAATTATTGTTTCACATTTGTTAAAACATTAGTGCAATTTTGACCTTAATTGTGAAATTAAGATCAAAATGTAGCAATAAAAACTCAATAGACAGGTAAGTAGTCAGTCTTTAAAGTCAACGTGCTGTGTATAACCCTTTTATTTCCTAAATATGCAGCAAAATTGGGATGCATCAGATACACAGTAGGTATGTCTTTACAGAAACACTGATGCAGGTTGCAATAAGGAAGTCTTTCTCTGTTGCCAAAAAATTGCTTCCTACAGGCTGCAAAACAGACTTTAATTCAGTGACCTAATTGCAATAAAGAAAATCAAGAAACCACAAATGATGAAAATGCTTAAACTGTTTCTGACATCTAGCAACTCACAGTATAATAAGGTTATGAGCATGTAAGCATACTTAGGTCAGTTGTACCTTTTTTCCTATCCCTCTGGTCGGGGATGGGGCAGGCGACACAGGTACAAAGTCAATGCGCTTTGGAGATGAAGATGCTGATTTCTCCAAATCATTGTCACTCTGAGAACACACAATTACCACGCAGGTGAACATGTCACAAGATATTACATCTACATGGTCCAGAAAATAATTAGAAAAGAGTGTTGGAGTCTTATACTACCAACTCAGTCTGACCTTCAGAGACTGGTGGCCCTGTTAACTCCCAAAGTGTTAATCTAGCATGTTTGTACTTGTCGTCTCTACAGAAATCAAGAGAGGCCGACTATGGCCCAGGGCCAAAACATGCAGTGGGAAGGTACAACAGAGATGACTTTCAAGGATTTAGAACATATCAACAACATAGATAGGGGCTGGAAAACCTGTAACAAAGAAGTCATTTTTTTACCAGACAAAGGCTTTCTTCCCAGGACTGGCTCATTTGCATGGCAGCTTGAACTTCGCTGTATTAACGAAAAGAACAACAATGAATAAGTTCGCACCTTGAAGCATTTACCTACAACAAAATAGTTCAAGATAAGCTCTTCATTCTCCAACTGCTTTATTATTAAAATGTAAAGCTTACCGTTCATGAGCAGTCTCTCTATTCATCACATCTACACCCTCTTCCTGCAAAAGCACACAAAAGTTAATGGTTATAAAGTTTAAGTGAAGGAAATCACCTTGGCTTTTGAGAATAACATACATCCTTCAAAATTGATTTCAAATGTACCAACAGTACATTTTTTTAACTCACGCCTCAGGAATCAGGCCAAATTCTGAATCAAAAAGTAAAACCTTGGTCTCAAAAGCAACAATGGAACAGTTTTTCATTTAACTTATGGCAGTCAAATTCCTCTGTTGGAGTCTGATACTACCTATTGATCAACTCTGGAAGATCGATGGCCCTGTGAACTCCAAAATGTGTTACTCTAGCATGTTTTCTAGACACCATCACTCCCTATGGCTTGAGAGGGAGACAGTCGTCTGACATGCTTCCCCTCAATATGACACATTTACAAATATGACATGACTACATCCTTTCTTACTTGTTTTATTTGATGAAGTCTGGTGCTGGGGACACGAATAGGTGATGAAGGGACCTGCAAAGAAGGGTGTGCATGGAAAGGAGAACATTTAAAATTGGGTACTGTCATCCAAACTAGTGTATTTTAGCATGTCAAAAAAACACATTCAGATAAGTAATGTGTTGTGTGCAATATTGTACCATGTTGGGCCTGTGAACAACTGTAGTGCTGTTTCTCCGGCTACGCAGGACCTCTCTCTGGAACACTTGAGAGTTATCACTGGAATGACAAATTCATAGACCAACCATATGTCACGTTCCTTGTGCCTGTAACTACAATATACTGAGATTACTATGATATAGATACTTAAATGTGTGGAAATGGACCAACACACACTAAGATATTATGTTTTAAAAGATTATAACTGTCATATTGTAGAACCTTAAGCCATTTATCATGGGCGCACTGTTGGATCTTCTCAAGTGTCCATCGCTCTGAACTAAAGAGGATGGGATTTCCAGGTCCAGCTCCATCTTTTCTTGTGGCAAGACTCCTGAATTGCTCATTTTTGCTAGTTTACGCTGCCTATTTATTCATGAGCTCAAACAAGCTAGTAAGCTCTGTGTGATGTTACATTGCGGCTCTCCAAACTTTGCTAACTTTACATGTTTTGATGAAACATCATCAATCACGCAACTAAGCTGACGAGAGACAAGCTAGCTAACGCTATGTAACGTTAGTTACCCGACAGCACTCTGCAAGGCCCTGTCGCCTATAAACTCCGGCGTTGAAGCAAATTATCGTTGGCTTTGGGTCACAACAACGTTTTCTTTGGAATTCTTCATACTATCACTAAATAATAAGCCAGAAATGGCTTGTGTTAACGTAGCCTACAAAGTTATGATCAGTCACCAACTCTCCTGATGAACAGTTAGCATACCATCGCTACGTACCGCACAATGCCCGGTAACTGTTGGCTACGGACCCGTTAGTCTGCTGGTGCAAGGCAGCCGTGGGAGACGACTGAAACGCTGCTCAAGTAAGGTTACCACTGCATGTTAGCGCGGTAAATTAGCCAACCGAGCAGCTGCTTATTTTATGTGCAAAATGACTCTTCGCCTGAAGTTTAACGAAGCTGACGTCAATCTAACTACGTTGCCATTTAGTTATTCTCATAACCTGAGTTTATCTTTAAGCTAACACAGCGCACCTAGCTAATGTAAGCTAGTGTTGTTATAATTCTTGCTAGCTAGTCGATTCAGCCAAGCTACACAGCCCGAGAGGCTAACTAGCTAAGTTAGCATTAACGCCAGTAGCCACAATGCCATGTCCAGAGCGGTCCAGAGAGAGAGGCCGGTTCATCATTCACTAAATGATCCTGTCCATTAGCCTGATGGCTACTACGGCTCACACAGACTAACAAAGCCCCTGTCTTTTGTAACGTTTAATATTAAGCGCTTAACAGTTTCGTCTGTCCTTTCTGCAGGACGCCGCCAAGAATGAACCAGATCCGTGATGGTTACATAGGAGCTAGCTGCTAGCAACAATTTCACGCCCCTTTTAACGTTAGCAGACCTGTCCAATGAGATCGCTTCATTTGCCGGCGTGCTAAGGCGGAAAGTGGCGAACTGCATCCTTTAGTTCCTGTATACACTTACATTCACACAAAATCCAAAGTCAGTTAAATAATTTTACATTTAAGTAGTACAACAAATTTTGCTATGTAAAAAACTGGTAGTCCTGCTCTCTACCTGGTCCCCAGGCATCTTCGCCTACAACCAGTCTTTGCAGATAACTGCAGGATGACGAAGGTACCGTTGTTCTAGAAGATTTCCCTTTCCCCCCCTTTTTTAAAAAAAATAATTTACAGTAGCCAAGCCCTCTACTGTTATCAAACCATCTTCAAATAAGTTAATGTTTATTATATTCATGATGGTTCTGATAATATTGCAGAAGTGAAACAAGAATATTTTATTATAAATAAATCAGATTTCAAAAAGGCACATTTAGAGTTGCAAAGTTTGGTGTTTCCATTAACATCATGAATGGATAAAATTATTTGAAATACATTAAGCTGAAATAAAAAAAAAAAAAGTCCTAAATTCTAGCTTTCTTGACGCTCATATCGTCCAGGCTCTGTCTAAACTAATGATGAAAAGAAAAAAAATTAACATTCTCAAATAAGGTAAAATAAAAATTGAAATCAATAAAAGGCCAGAGTGAGAAAAGAACCCTAAACCTCTGTATGATCACTGAAAACGACTCCAGGCTAAGCTTATTTAACTCCTAGAGAGTTGGAAATTCCTTTAGCTCTTAGACATGACATATACTAAATCAACTGAATGTCCAGGGAACTAATAATCTTAACTGCATCATCGCTGCATATGCCAGTATTGTTCCTATAAATTAGCAAGAAATTAATTATATGTTTCATGTGTTTGGTTGATATTGCAAAAAAAAGCTTTGAAGTAGAATCCAATAGTCACTGATGAGGTGTTAACATTTAATAGCTGAAATATTCAGTTGTTCAGACATTGGCTTACAGTGATGGCAACATGAATGGGAACATTTTTTATGGCAGACTAGTTATGTCTGATTAAGTGACAGGTAGACACAATTGAAGTGTTTCAAACTCTGGCTGATTAACTTCAGGTGAACTATCAATTGAACATACACAGGTGTAAACTATACATTATTTTTTAGCTCAAATGAGGGTAGGTCTTCCATGTTACACAAAGAAGATGGGTGTAATGATACATTGTTCAGTCAGAAATTCAGAGATTTCCTTTACAGTCTTGAGCAGCCATGTGTTTAATTAGGGACAGCAGTGAACATTTGTGTTACTTTTCTACAGAGTGTATCTTGAGAAAATCTTATTACACAGCACAGTCACAAAGAAATGTGTTTTGTCCCAAAATATACATGTTGATTTCAAGAAAATAAAACATCCCACTAAGGGTACTTACAAAACAGTATTTGTCGTAAGTAAAAGTAAAATTACAATAAAATCAATATATAATTAAATAGGAGGCTGCCAAATCTTATTGTTTTACAACAATTTTGATATTGTACCTTAACTTAGCAGCAATGCTATGAATAAATTATTTTGTTACTTAAAAAATTTGATGTGTGTGGGGACATAGAAGCATCATTCTAATATCAGATGAGGCTGGGTTACATGCTGTTCAACCCATGTGGTTTTATCTAAGACAATCAATTTTCTCAAAAGTTGAATCTGGTGTGTCGTTCTTAAAAACATTATCACTCCATCAGTATATCTCCAAGGACCCTGAGCAGGAAGCCTATTTTTATGACTCAAATATGAAGTAATAAAATATAAAATGAACCGCAGAAGGATAAGATAGAAACATCCGTTAAAAACTTATGATCTGCTCTTCATGCCTTGTATTTCTCCTTCCCTGTTTCACTTATGACGCAGATATGCTGAAAAAGAAAAGGATCAATGAGTATTGTAGATACTGATTTCTGATATACATATTTGTTCAGAGGGTCTTGACCAGATTAGACTAGTAAAGTTCACATGAAAGTGTTGTTGTTTCCAGATATTTTCAAGAACATACAACTTGCACAGATTGTCACTGATATGCCAAAATTTTGCTCTACAATTATAAAAAGCTGGTGTTGTGGGTATTCTTAATGGAATTAGGGATGTTATTTCCTGGAAAACACAAAAATGTTTGTCATGTCATTCCACACCAGGGGCATACAACACTTGTAATAAAACAGTTTCTCAAATCTTTATGATACCTCAGAGTATTTTAGTGTTTAGTACTCACTGAGTACTTAAAAAAATACAACTTGCTAATTTTATTCAACAGTTTGGCTAAAAATTAATCATATTATTATGAAGACAATATTTTCTCTACTTATTTTTAAAATAACTACAAACTGCTGCTAACTGGACGACTAGCTGGCTAACTAAAAGCACTAGCTGTCCAGCTAGTCGTCCAGTTAGCTAACTCATCCCCAGAATGGCAGGAGCCAAACCCAGCAAGAAAACCACCCTGGTACTGTTTTCTCTGTCTCTGAGGCTATGTATGATCAGAGCTCCAATTATTAAAGACGGAGCCACCTAATAGCAGTGCTTCCTGTATGACAGGGCCATAATGCACATGAAATGATATTGGATACTATAAAGGGAAATAAATATCTGCAACGAGTCCATCTCTAGCTTTCTGTTTTTTTTACGGATAACAAGTAAATTTATTTAACTATATCATTAACCATATCCTAAACACACAAGTTAGAAACAATATGTTTCTTAATCAATATGAAATACTTACATTTAGATCTCTAAAGTACTCATTGTAGTCTAGTGCGTATCCCACCACAAATTTGTCAGGAACTTCAAATCCTACAACTGAAACAAATGGGTAAATAAATCAGATACTTGTCTTTTGAAGTGGTTAAAAACATAACTAACTCATTAAAAAGCACACTCTCTGATAACTATACAGCAAAGCATCCAGAACACAATATCATCGATAAGTTTCATAACTCTTCTGCTAAGCACATTTATTGTCTTGAACTCACAGTCTGGTCGGTAGCCAACACTTCTTGGTGTCCTCTTCACCAACAAACTGAGGACAAAAGTCAAGTTGATAATTAATCTAAACATTATTGTCACATGAAACTGTGATAAGAAGCAACAGTCTGAGACAGCCCTTTTGTGAAAATCACTACTCAAAAGAAACTGAGAGGGTAGTTTTGAGAGGATCCAATTACCTTGCTACTTTGACCATTTTGGGATTGTACTGTTTGAGGAGTTGCAATAGTGTCTTCATTGTCTTCCCCGTGTCAATGATATCCTTGAAACACAGCGTGAGAGGAGCTCATGTTAGTGGTCTTGAACTAGAAAGTGATGTATCTTATAATACAAGAAAATAGTATCAGAAAACATCAGTACATACCTCTACAATCAAGACATTCTGTGTGAAAAAGAAAGGAATATTTTCATTAAAAATGATTGAATATAACTTTTATCCTAATATTCAACTGAACTAAAGAGGAAAGTGACATGAGTGTAACACTCACCTTCTTTAGCACTTCTCCAGAGAGAATAATGAGAAATAATGAGACCGACCGACCTACCTACCTACCTACCCATCTGTCCATCTATCTATCTATCCTCATCTCGATCAATCAATCAATGGATAGATAGATCCGTAGGTAAATATTTGGATATAAATATCAAAAACGGAATTGGAATTGGCATCCAGCAGAAATAGATTTGTTTCTAGATCTTACAGTCAATCATGTGACCACATCTGTCAGAAAAGTTCTCTAGAGAGCGCGCCTAACTCGTATGAAAGAGCTTGCTTTGAAGCATTTCTTTGTTTAGCACAGGCATCAACATTAATCACCAACATAATAGACTTGTATTATTATGGAAACAAGACAATTATGTGTAAATCATGTATAAGAAGGTATCAATGTGAGATGACAAGCTAACAACAAGAGCGATAAAGTTTGTTTCTACTTTCAAGTTCATTTCATGTTCAGTTGGTATTTTATTATAAGTAATACTGATCACGGTGTCAACAGATATCGCTTTAGCAATAATCATGCTGTTCTCCAGACTTCTTACCTTGCCTGTCAACGTAGACAGATCGTCTCCTCCGATTACTTTGATTTCACCTGTTGACTGGTCGTTCTGTGAGAACAAAAATGAGGTGGACATGTTGCAGGCTTAACATTACATGTGGTGAAGATGCTGAAAGTCTGTCTAGGAACAAAAATAATGCTGATTACATAACAGCTACTTTTGCTACTTATGTACTGATGCATGTTTGTCAAAATTTACAGATCAATTGGAAGAAAAAGTTATGTGAGGTGCAAAAGTTGATGTATCGCTAGAAATGAAAGGCACTTAAGTGTAGTGAAAACAGATATTAGGAATAATCATAATGGACATATAGTATCCCTACTTCCATTCAATGGTTAATTTGAGGCAAATTTCACAGTGCTATGGATAAAACACTATTTAGAATGCAGCTATTTGTCTGTAATATTGGACGCTAACATATTTTTTAGTAGATTGTCTGTAATTTGGTTACAATTCACGCTAAATTTATGAGGAAACCTGAAAGCCTAAACCCAGAACTAGGGCTGGGTTTAATAAAACAATTTTCTGATTAGAATTATTCTTCATTTAAATGATTTGTAATTGATTCATAAAACCCGATGGATCTTTTAATATATGGCTTTTCTACAGTTGTCTCATAGGGTCTAATTTATCACCTGCCAAGTGGTAAATGTGGATAGATTTTCTGTTTGCTAAGAAAATCTTGGAAGGCTATTTGCCACACTAGCAGGGGAATGTCTGAATCAAAAGCCATAAAAAACTTTGCTGAGTCCCTATTGCGTTTTGGTATCGTTTATGGGCATGCAGCTTCAGTCCTTTACTGTCTGTGAAGGATGTTTCTCTCACACACAGGACAGTAGCCTTCATAGTGCATTCAGTGCACCCTGTAAACTCTGAAATCTACTTTGCTTTTTAGGGCAAAGCTTCGTGGGTGCCGGCAGGAACCAGGACCTTTTGAATTGACATCAAACTGTTTGGGGAAATCACCGATGATACCCAGTCCTACACCACACGTGTACTGGACATTTACTTCATTACAGAACATTTACAAAGCCAGTTTTTTAGCCTTTTAAATTCTACATTGATTACATAAATGAAATGCTCTTCTTTTTTTTTGCCAGCACACTGTAATGTGTCTAAGCCAGTGTTTTTCAACCAATGTGCCCTGCTGTGGCACACTAGTGGGCCGCGTGTCTGTGCTGCCTAGTGACTAGACAGCACAGACACTCGACAATGGCATATTATTTGCAGATAATAATTAATTTGTTTTAAAAAAATGTTTTTAGACCAATTAGGTGAAATTAGATAATTTCCCGCAGCACACTAGTGGTTGAAAAACACTGGTCTAAGCAATACCAACTTTTGCTAGTGACGAAGCCTGACACTGACAGCAAGACTGTGTACTCCATCAATCTTACTCACATGCAAATGCAGCCTTATAAGTATTACACTTACAGACACAGACAAAATGAGGAAAACATTGTATAAACATTTCTCCATTGTGCTAATACTGGTCAAAAACTCCTCAATGTATGTTTAAGCATTAAAAGCCACAAAGTAAAAAATTGTATCAATACAGCACATTTAAAAGATACAAAAAAGAAACAAGCTGATAGATTACACAATAGCTCTTGAGGCGAATGAAGTCCACTGTCATTGGGATGGAGCGGTCACTGTTCCTGTTAAGGGCCTTGATATAGTCCAGCAGGTCTGCAAAGAACTTGTAGCCCCCTTTGAGCACACAGAGGGCCACAATGTGGTGGCCTCCCATTTCCTTCATAATTTCTCTAGCCAGCCTTTCTGTCCTGGGGTGACGTGAGAGAGAGAGAGAGAGAGAGAGAGAGAGAGAGAGAGAGAGAGAGAGAGAGAGAGAGAGAGAGAGAGAGAGAGAG
>JAPZDZ010000026.1:5637597-5675521 GCA_029783805.1 Acanthurus tennentii | reverse complement strand
GAGAGAGAGAGGGAGGGAGGGAGGGAGGGAGAGAGAGAGAGAGAGAGTATATTCAGCTCAGTTTTCTGCTACAGTCAGCAGTAGTTCTCATTTTCTTTTCTGTTTGTGTCAGCAGGCATAGTTGTCATTTCTATAGCACCTTTAATAAAAACAACCTCAGAGATCAAGTTAATTAATTACTAAAAAAAAGATAATCTGCATAGAAACTTTATTCCAAATCAGCAAAGGAGAAAATATAATCATTTAACCTAATGTAAAAAAAAACTTTAATAGCATTTGGCTTTGTTTATTGTTAAAACCCACCAATTACTGGATATCTTGGAATGACACAAGGCCTTTGTTTGCTTCACATAAAATGGCATTCTAAGATTATCTAGCTTCCATACCGTGGCATATTTCCTTGTGAAAAGAAAGATAGCTAGACCCACAGTGTAGCACCAACTAATCCTTCACCTGCTCCAGTGCCCGTCAAGGAGAAACAGACGAAACCCAACTTACAGTTACAGAAGCAGTTCAGTTTAAAATGCCTTGCATATCACCTAGAGCTGTCACAGATACTACTTACCTTAAAGTAAATTAGTACATGCCAGTGAGTTTGTAACAATGATATTTTGTGAAAGCAGAACAAAGTTTGAGGTGGTGAACACCCCAAGACACTATAATGACAATGCTGTTGCTAGCTAGTTAGCCGATGAATCTTAGCCCTGTGCCAAAAAAAGTAAGACTGATTGAAGGGTGGATGTCATGATGTTATTAGTAGAAAGTGGTTGAGTTGTACCTATGTGCACACGCATCATATTTTGTTTTACAGGGGAAAAAAATGGATTGTCGTATAGAAAAATAATGGTATCTGAACTCATCTATTACTTAACCTTTTAATTCTATCTTTCTTTGGTATTTACTGTTAAATTGGTGCAAAATGTGAGTAGGGATGTGATCTAAAAGGGTAAAGAAGGTTTTTTCATTTTACCATGTATGAGAACTACTAATTATTAAGACGACACTGCTTTTAGTTAACCTTACATTTCATTTCATCTTCACAACCCTTCTACAAGCTGTAACAATGTGGCAACCCACCTGTCCAAGATAAGTCCATGTGGGATGTAAACCCTCTCCAGGTCAGAAGCATAGTGTTTTGGTATGCAGAAAAGGTCCAGGTCATAGCCCTGCTCCTCATCACTGATCTGAAACAAAACACGACACAAAGGGGTTAAAAATAATCTCTGAAAAAAATCTCAAGGGTATTACCTAACATGGGACATAGGGCATTAATCTGATACAGGGCAGTGTGGGGGTGTGATCAATGGTGGGCAACTTTACTGTAGACTCCTTCCATTTATTTTACTCCCTCAAGAGTTTTTATGCCACACAACCTCAAACACAACCTCTGAGGGCTTAATTGGATTTAACAAACAAATCCAGATATCCTTCTTTTTTAATCCATGTGACAGTGTTTGTGAACCCTTCCCTTCTGCTTCTAATGGAGGTCTTCTATGTAAACTTAATGTGCAAATAAAAAAGACATTAGCAACTGAGATATCTTACCAAAAATTCCATATTTTTCCAAGCTTTATAAATGATTGGAGGTATTTCTAATATTTAAAATACAACAAAAAACAAAGAACATCTCCCCCCGCAGCTCAAACTTCATCCCACATGAACCCAGACAGCATAACTGGTATCATGTGACAGCTGGGAAGCTGGTGCAAAGCTCGAGGTGCTGTGGGAATGATGTGACTGGTCACAACTACACTCAAAGTATTCATAACAGTAAAATTTGGATCCACCCTGGTTAGCAAAATCTAACTTCTTTACCAACCACTGGTGGACTGCCAAAGTCCATTTTACACATCCCTTATGGCTGAAGTTCAACAAAACAATTCCCCTTAAGCCTGCTAAAATGGAAAACATGGCCATGTGTTTGGGCTACACCCTTTCAATTCAAAGTAATAATGACTGATACCAAGCAGATGTCCTTGTGGTAAGATGATCCAAAAGAAAACTTTCCGCTTTGACACACTGGCTTGTTGCCTGTTATTTAAGGAACAAAACTGCAGAGCAGCACATAAAAAACAACTACAAATGAACTATCTCTTGAACTAGTCTGAGGTCAATGCCAGGCCTATCTTGAAGTTTGTGCAAACAGTACTCATGTTTGCCAACACTTCATCATGCAGCTAATTTCATTTGAAATGTGACACAAGAGACAGTATCCTTGCTGTCTTAACGTTGTTTTTGTGCATTTAGCTTAATTACAGAGGCAGCAAGTGGGTCTGATGGGCTGTTGGATAAAAAAAAAATAAAAACAGTGTGTGCCAAATGCAGGAAATTTCCTGGAAATTAGACCATGTAGGTTTATGACTGTTGATTTATTTACTTGTTACCACTTGTTTACTATGATAGAGGTCATCAGACGCTGGTCTGCTTGTCTATGATATGTGTTACGAAATTCACACAGATCTCATGGTAGAACTCTGTGTTGGGTCTCAGACTGAAATAATATACATGCATACATCCAAAACTATCACTCTTTTAAAGAACATTCAAATGTTGCTAAACATTTCTGCTCTCAAAATTCTTTACTTTCACAGAAGGATTAGCTTGACCAAAAATAGCCAGGAGCCCTTTTAAACTGGAAAGGATATATCAACCTGTGGAGCAAGTTGTTTCAATTTACCTCATGAATTACTAAGTTTAATTTGCTCAGATCGACACAGTAAGCCTTGCTGATTGCTAATTAAATTTGCGCAAATTGTTAACTACACCAAATCTAACTGAATTACAGATGAGAACAATTTCTTGTTTCTCTTTACAGCCACAAAAAACAACCAAATAGTACTTTTCGAGGCATTCACTAAAGATCACGACTACAAGTGTTCCAAACGAGACACCGAAATGTGTTTTGTTCAAAACATTAAGTTTAGTCTTTTCTCAAAATCTAAACTTTACTCGTATATATTCATCTTGTTGTATTTACTATTAATTAAAACAAAAATTAAAACGATTGCTTTCTAATAGATTTAAGGTACTGTGTAGACATGTCTCCAATCGACTTCATTTTATGTCAATTCTACCCATAAACATGACAGCTGACTACCCTTTGTTTTCATCTCATGTGTTTGTGGCATTTTGATTGTAACTGTATATAGTCGTGTAATTATAACTTTAACCTGCTTAAAAAACACAAAAGCCTGCACAATGCGCTTTAATGTTTCCACCCAAAAGCGTCTCTTGCGTCACATACGACAAGCGTGGGGAGCGCGTGTCTGTGTCTCCATAGCCGCAGGCCAGGCTATGCAGGATATAGACAACGCTGCATATTCTTCAGTTAAACGTGTCACCAAGGTGAGCATACTGGCCCCACGGACAGGTGATTAACAACAACAACCTGCAGTAGGTGAGGTCTTTAGCATTCGCGGTGTCGCCCGTGTACAGATATTTAGGGGGTATGTAGACGTAATTCATGACCACCTTCTACCTCTAATTTCATTCCGGCTGGGGGGGGGTAACTTACCACAACACAGGGGCTGGATGTCGCCATGTCCGTGTAAGTCCCTTCCGGTCAGTTTGACGTAGTCTACCGTGGTCTTCAGACAAAGAAGACAGATTTTTTTCTCGGACTTTTCACCCTTGTGACAGCACACACATGGGGAAGGTTAGCTCGTTTGCTACAAGAGGCTCCTGTCTTTTTCCGGGCAGCTGCTCCACTGTAGCTCTGCTGCTGTGTATATGATGACGCAAGAGCGCGGGCGGGCAAATCAAATGAGCAGGAAAGAGTTCACCCCGCCCCTTTTGCGGGGGGTTGGGGGGGTGTATGAGAGGTTAGCTGCCAACATGCTAACGACAAAGTAGTGAAACTTAGCACCAAAGATTTTAAGAAAACATGCCTCATTATTGTCTTAACCCTTTGTCTTGGTATTGTTTAGGAGCAGTAATAAGTCTGACATCTAAAGTGAAGTTTACACTCACTGACCCTGACCTTGGACAGCTGAAGTAACCTACTGCTATTTTTTTCAGGACAAGATGAGTACCACGCGGGAGAGCATGTTAATTATTCATTGGCAATTCTTTACTCAATAAAAATGGATATAATGTTTATGACCTGTGAGCAGGGCTGTAGGTTATGTTTAGGACAGTTTGACAATGTCTTGAGTTTTGGGTGTTTCATTAACTTGAGGGGATTCACAGCATTTTAGGTTGCAAATTCCAGCGAAGATTTAGTATATTAAAATCTAATTTTTAAGTTGATCAAATGAATACCAAAAAGAGCTATCTTCATTTTCATATTGATACAATATTTGTAAGATCTATAGGAAGGTAATTCATTTACTATATAAATTAAAACATAATTTTGATAGTTTTTCTTTAGTGATATTGTTACTCACTGATAACCAGTCTTTCAATTAGAGCATATAATGAGACTGTGTCAGTGGTTTTTTAAAAATGTAAGTCATGACAGAGGCAGAAACAAATGCGTCTCTTTAAACTGGACATTGTGAGATTAGTGATACTTTTTAATGTCTGTCCACCAACACTGATATTGCAATTAGTTCCACTGACCCTGACAACATTTAAAAGACAAGTTAAGAGGTTTCTTAACTGTGAAATGCTGTGAACCAAACTCCCCAGTGCAATTCTCTATGACACCATGGCTGTTTACTGGCTGAGTAGACAGTGAGACTTATCAGTCTTTGGCTATGTCACAATCAGTTTCAGACTATACACTTATTTTATAATTTTTGTATGAACTCTAGGATTAGCAGGATTTTTGAGTTTGGGGTCATGCACTTGTACCACATTGCAAGGCAGACAGGAAACACATGGCCTACTCACCATTGCAGAACTTCAAAACAAAAATCAACATTTAAATCTTTAAAAAATACAATAAGAACTGAATTTGTTTGTTAATTCTAAATACGAATCTTTGAAATTTAGCTTTTACTTTGTTATCTCTAGCAGCAACACTCTAAAAGTAGCAATTTCTCTGATGTTCCTCCGTGTATATATGGTATAATTGTCCATTAGCACAAAAAAGTACATACAATTCATTTAGTTGTATAGTTGCTATGTAGTATGTTCTTGAGACACAGTAAGAATGAGTTGTAAAATACTGTTAAAAAGACAGCATGTTTTTTGACAGCATGTTTTTTGTTTGTTTTTTTTCAATTAAATATAAAGACATGGCATTACAAAGGTAAGGCCAGGGTACACTAGAGACCTCCTTTCTGGCATGAACTAAATCAATACTAAGACTCAGCTGATATCACCATCAATATCTTGACCATCAAAGTATACTATATCAAGGCTTTACTACACATACTAAGTACAGTATGTTTACCTAATGTTGACTTGTTTAGGTGACCTCCAATCATTATATAGATTTAAATAAATTAAATGCACAAATTTGCATTTTGTAAGGATAAACTTGAGCTTACAATAACATACTATTGTGTCCATAGAAAGTTCTTAAGGGGCAGAATCAATGCTTTAGATGGGAGCATGTTGGGCCTACTGGGGATGGAGAGCTTGAACTGTGATCTTGCATAACTGCATTGTATGTCCAGTCTGACAACAACCCTTACTCCTCAAAACCTCTCCAAAAACCTTGTTTTACAACCTATACCCAGCCATAAATACTGCTTTGTGTTTTGAGTATTGTGCAGACACACTTTCCAACAAACTCAATGACTCAATTCACTCATTATATGTGTAAAATAAAATCTTTTCTATTTCCAATCATCGATGGATACATTTGTAGAGATACAAGTAACAGTACATCAAACAAAGTCAAGCCAACTCTTCTAAAGAGCTCTACTTTGCCCTTTAGCAGCTAAATAAAAAAAATCCACCTTTAACAGTGGAAAAATCCAAGTGCATGCTGGCAAAACTTGTAATCTTGACTGTTTGAAATCCAGATATTCAAAATTACTCATGATGATTACAGTAGCAAAATATTACATATCAAGAAAGAAAGGCTAACACCAAAAGAGTATTCTTAAGACATGATTACAGAAACAAAGTAATCAAACTGCACAACTTGATAGAGAGACTAGTAACAAAGTGACCCTTCTTAAAAGTGAGTCTTTTAGAAGCTAATGGAGAGAAGAACGAATCGACTTAAGCAAGGGTGGATCATCTACTCTGCTGGGGTCAGGGGCAGTGAGTGACAATCAGAAGATCAGTCCATCAGCTTGTGTTCACCGCAATGATACATGTAATTGAAAGTGAGCCCAGAGCTGAACTTTTTATAATCCTGCAGCAGTCCAGTGCTCCTGCAGAGCGCAACCAGTCTATGAAAAGCTCATCTATCCAACTCAAAACAGAGCCTCATGAAGAAGACGTCTGGTGCACATCGGGACATCGTGTCCGTTTTACTGGAAGAAACTGTGTGAAGAACTTGTGGGAGCTCGTAGACCACGATGTGTGAGTACGCTAAGTTTTTGTATAAAAAATATCGCTCCCTCGACTTTGAGTTCTTCTGTTTTTACCCCATGTCACATCCATCAGGCCCACCTGAAAAAACATCATCAATAGAATAACTTTTTAAACTCCATTTTACAGCTGCTAAAGTGAAACGCCAAAACTTCAGTTTTAACATTAAACATGTACATTTATTTGAACAATAGTTTTTGAATGCAATGATTATTAACACTATAAATGTACCTAGTTGCCATTCACTTGTGTTGACAATGTTCTTCCATGGTCGATTGCTGCCCTTTCTCTACTGCGATTCTCCCGTTCTTCATCTTCCTCATCCCTCTCCTCATTGCCACTGTGGTTCTTACAGTATAATCTTAAATATCAAAGCACATGCACAAAATAAATAACACAATATAGTAGAAACAAAACCATTTGGAGTTTGTTTCTGCACAGCTCTAATGCAAACAAGTGTTCACTGTGAAGGTGCAATGTGGTTAAGTCAAGCTTTAAAGGTTTAAAGGTTTAAACTTAAAGTACCTGTTGGAGTTTTTAAGCATTTTTTTAGTTCTACCTCCTAATTTTCCTCCTGTCACATAAAAAGATATATAAGGATGTTACTTCACTGATCAACAGCTGGCAACAGTAATGAACAAAGAAACATAGACCTACTAAAGGTAATTAAAAGAGGAATTCAAGTCAGTTAAAATGGATATTAACACTGCAAAATTTGCAGTGTTAATATACTGGCTTTGCAATATTTTTTTGAGAAAGGAAATGCATCATGTTTTGGACTACTCTTTTCCCCCTTTTTCTCTTTCATGTTTAGTGGCATTAAACAAAAAGGGGTACCATGAGAAAACAAACAATACTGATGATTATTCTGACAAAAGCCTTTGATTCTGAATTAGCTTCATGACTATGCCTGTCTTTGGTTTTCTTCAGGTGTACAAATTAAACATATTTGTCATATTTATTCTGTCATATATATTCTTTTAAAATGATCTCAATCAAGAAGAGCTTTACAACAATGACTATCAGGGGATATTTGCAATTTTCTTGTAAGAGCATAACATTAAAATTGCTAATGATGTGTAACAACAATTACTGTAAATATACATATAGAAAATCTCTATATTAAAATTAATAATACAACTATACAATGAAATGATGGTGTCTAAAGCTGGTTGGGAAGTGAAAGCACTTTATTTTAAACTGCAAATGTTTTTATTTGTAGAAGCTGCGCTCACTTGTAGATGCCACGTGCCATGTTTTCAATGTACTTGGCTTTGTCCTGTAGGCCGCAGTGATAGTGGTAGGTCTTAACACATGCCTTGATTTCACACCCAATGGTAGCACCCAACTGAGTGCACAGTGTACATTTCTGAAAAAGCAACAAAAACAATTTTTAAGTCAGAAATCATAAATAGTTTGTAAGTTTCTATTCTAATGTCAGACAATCTTCCTACCATTCTCTTCCCCCTTTTGATTTCTTGGATGACTGTTTTCACATCAAAGTTTCCAAATTCAGCCCGTGATGTGGTGGTCAGCTGCACCGTTCCCGATGAGAAAAGCTACAGGGGAATTGTGGATTAGATACGGATGCAAATTGTAGTACTTTACATATACAAAGAGAGTGTAAAATGTTCATTCACAGACAGGCAGAGAGACACACACACAAGCAATCTCACCATGCACTTGTAGTGTGCAGCCACTTTTTTGGAGTTATCGGTATGTAGCATGCCCCTTGTTTCATTCTCTTCATCACCAGCGTGACAAAAGCCACAGCGCTGGCCGCCATCTCCTGGGCTGGCCCGGAGAGGTGACCTGTCCCGCTGGAAACACACGGAATAGCACTCAAAAAAAGAGCCCACATGCAGCAAATAGACTTTTCAAGTAAATTTCACACACTGCATTCATAAACAGGCGTGTGGCCTTACATGGGAGGAGCTCTCCTCATCTGCAGCCTGTGAGGAGGTGGAGCGGGAGTCTTCAGATTGGCCTCGAGATCCAACCTTCGCTCTCCCCTTTTCGAACCTTCCTCTGCCCCTATTTTGTGGAGGCGATGAGTCTGAATCATTGGGCACATCTCCTTCTTCATCTAAATATTAGAATATATCATCAAAATACAATTCACAATGACATAGACTATCATCACCTTGAGAATATTAGCATTTAGATATTTTAAGCTAACTTTACCTTGAATGCCATCCTGAGAAGCATCCCGGTGTTTGCGACAGTAAACACTATGTTGGGAAGTAACAGCAATATATTTTAATGAGATTTAATATGTAAGAAAAATGCCTGTATTTGTTGCAGACTAATGTGTGGAAGAGTCTCTGTCTGTGCAAAAGAAAGTGACTTACAGATAAATCCCTTGTGAGGGATTCTCTTTGATCTGGGCTTTGTCCTTCACAGCACAATAATAGTGATACGTCCTCCGACATGTCTTCACATCACAGCCAATGGTGGCACCCGGTCGGTGACATGAGGAACACATCTAATAGGGAAAACAAAAAGACCTACATCTTTAAGAAAAACCAAGCACATGCCGTTCCAGATCATTCAAAACAACTGACAACTAGTAATGTGACTTGGCAATTAAAAACGTGAAATGTGATTTTATCTTGTGGGTCTAAATTTTAATTCCGCTCCAAAGATCACAGCAGCCTGACAGACGCAACCATCTGAAAGGCCATATGCAAATATTATGAAAGGATCATTCCTGTGGGGAAAATTAGATTTTTGCAGGAGAAGAAAAAATAAAAATCTGCAAGGAAGACGGCATACAACAAGATTATACAAAGATATGCTGTATATAGCTATATGTAGATGTAGACACATTTTTGAATTTATGCAAAGACACCACACCCTGTTTATGATTATTACTTCTAAGCATCTAAGACTAATCTTACAAATATATTTCTCAAATTAAAAAAAAAAACGTTTGGGTCAAAGTGAATCCTGGTAAGGATAAATGAATATAAATATAAATTGCAACATATTGCATAGAGTTATATGTACCACTATACTTGTAAATATATGGCTAATGTCTAAAACATGGCATTAGCTTGTGCTAAAACAACTATGAAAAAGTTACTGAAGATCTAATGTGGGAAACTAACACTAATTCACAGCAAAATACATGTTTTGCAAATTACAAAAGATATGCCACTATTATGCAGCTACTATATTAAATTGCAATTCCAGTATCTGACACAAAATTTACATACAAGAAGTGAAAAAATTGAACCATTCAAGTACAGCATATTCTCGGAGCTACTATTAAGTGTGTGTCGTACACATACATACATACATAGTGCTTGTTAGAGCAGTGGGAACATCTATTGGAGAACCCATGTTTTTATGAAATGATTTGTCAGAATGAGAAAAGAGCCTCAACCTGTTTAATCTATAAGACAGTGTGTGACTGTGTATCACAAGAATACATCACTATTCCTAAGACTCAACCACAAGTTGAAAAAAGATTGCAAACAATGAAATTTCTCCAAGATATTCTTTTACAGGGAGATGGATGGTTAGCATCGTGATACAGTGCACTTTCTATCAGGTGCAGCTCTATGGCTCATATATACACCTAGATGTGTTCTCAGCCAAATCTTCAATCACAATGTTTGCCAGTCCATTTCTTGTCTTCCCTTAAGACACACCAAATAAAACTAATTATAGCAAACTGTTGGAGTTGCCTTTGATTCCTTCTCCTTCCACTTTTTTATTCAGTAACAACAATATGGACGACCACACAAGTTGGCCAATGAAAAGAATTCAACATCAGCAATTTGAAACCGATATAGTTTATCATAGCCAACACAGTGCAAACAAGTTTTTTTTTGCAAAGATGGCAAAGATAAGGTTTGCACATCAGACAGAAACATGACAAACCTTTGTAACCATGAAAAAAGCATCTGAAACAGCATGCGGACAATTGAACAGAGAGTGGATTCCACAGGAGAGCATAAGCTACAACCATGCAGCCAAAGGCTACAAGGCCAAGACAAATAACTAACAAAGGCATTTGAAAAAGGCACTCTGTATGACAGGATACATATTTTTAAAAGGAAACACTTGTTTAGTTGTTTTCTTTTGGTGACTTGCATAATTATCCAAAAAACCCACATGACAAAGCATTGCAAAACCACATGTTTGATAACACTCCCTTTCCACTCCTCAGTTGTTAATGCTGCATTGAGAGGGAACGTAGGTACTTACCAATTTGTTTCCCCTTTTGATCTCCTTTTTCACATCCTCAATTGAAAACCCTCCAATGTTGTCACTGTCTGAGTGAGACGTGACCAAGGCAGAGGAGAAGAGCTGCAGAGAACATTTATAAAGAGTATAAATTAGTTTGAGTCTTCCAATATAATGATGATAATATTTATAATACCTGCATTTTAATATTCCTTGACTACTAGTGAAGCACCACTTTCCACACTACTGAGAGGGTAAGCATAGATATCAGGTGTTTAAAAAGCAGCCAAGCCAATTTCGCAGTGATATATATTGATTGAAAAATCATGGCATTTATAAATTGTGACGTTACTTTATGAAAGGAGGTGAGTAGTGTTTTCTTCACCAAAGTGACAAAGGACAAAGTAAAGCCTTTCCGGATAATGTTGGGGGGAGTGAATCTCTTTTTTAAGTCTGTTTTAATATATTTCCCTAATTTGCTTTATGATATATATATGCTTTCTATGTTTCCACTTATAAACAAATAAAACAATATTAAACATAAAATCTACCATTTTGGGGGGGAGGGGTGTTTTTAAATATGTGCAAGTGTATGTGCATATGTGGATTGCAAACAAGCATAGCTCTTTCTTGAGGATCACAGGCTAAAAGGTTTGAGAAAAACGTGCTCTTCTCACCATGCACTTATGGTGGGCTGCCACCTTCTGGCTGTCGGACACCAGCAGCTGCCCACACTCCTTGTCCCGGTTGGTTCTGCAGAAGGCACATTTGGGCAGTCGCGCTGCAGCTCCTTTCCTCTGTCCTGACATGACTAATGGCTTCAGTCTTTGCCAAATGTTCTGATAAAAAAACAAAAAATGAAAAAAACATCACTAAATATGTGATGAAAAGATAACTTTATTGTAACATATTTATAGATGCCTTTAGATGCAGTCAGTTATTAAGAAGCCCTGTTGTGTCCTCTGCAATATCATTAGAACAGCTTTCATCTGGATGCATTTGTCATACATCTGGCCCAAACAGCCTGTATTTGATCTTTTCAGGATTCTGCTTTCAAATGCATACTGTATGGAGGGGATGCCCACACTTCTTGCCAATGTAGTTTAAAAAAATGACTAATGTCACTGATGGCCCAACATACTTGCAATCATGTAATATGACAACAGAGTTTTGATTTTCTCAATTATTAATATGTTGATAACAAGGGATATACATTTGTAAATCTGCGTAGCAAGTGTTCCCAAACATCCCTCATAGATTCAGTTTGCAAAGAGTAAACTGTGTTCTGAAAATCAACTTCCTTCACCAACTTAATGTTGCTGTTGTGAAATAATGAATAGAACCCTTTGAAAAGGAGCCATTTGAAACTCTTTCCAAGAAACAGCTGGAAACCAAACTTTGACTCAAACACTACTGCAGCTAACTTCAGAGTAGAGCCATAAAAGTCACAGAAGAAATGCCCTGTGTCCTCATCACATCAGCCTCTAAAGCACATTTTGTCGGTTTTTAGCTGAGTGAGCTATGGAGAGTTTCTGATTATATGTAGTATGGCAGTTCCAGATAAAATTGGCCACAACATTGACTGTCTACTAAAGATATCCACCGGCCATCCCAGATCTAAATTAGACTAAACAGGATCAGATGCAACTCAGTTTTCTCACACATAGGGGCCACTTTTAATTACAGACACCCCAAATGGCTAGTTTCTGTGCAAATGTTGCAACATGTTTCCCATTTTCCATACACAGTCTGCTCCAGTTTTCTGTCTACTGCAGCTTGTCTGCCCCTACTTGCTGCCATCTTAATCTCTAAAACAAACTATTTAGTGGATTTTTTACTGTTTTAGATTATTTTGCCTGTTATGATTAGCAGTTTAGATAAACATATTAACAGAATCTTGAGAATCAATATGTTACTATATCAGTATTGTTATTATATTATTTAAGCTGCACGTTTAGTTAAAAATTTTAGATGTGTATTAATGAATATTTCCTAAAACTCACCAAGACTGATTGCAAACCCATCACTGTATTCTTTTAAATAAAGAAACAAACAAAACCTCCAAATGTGTGCTGTCATTTGCAGAGATGGTCTGTTTGATGCTGACTGTAATGCACTAGAGGCGCCACAGATAGAGTAAATGCATGGATTAAAAAGATCTTTTTAGTCCTTTAGAGTCCACAAACGAAAGTGGGTGTTTTTAAAATCACAATAGCAGTGTGCTGCGACGCCTTGATAGAGCCATTACAGCCATGATAGCAGGGCCAGGATTTCACTGCGGCGGCCACGGCAGCGGAGCCAGCGTGCAAACACACAATACTATTCCTGTAAATAACACCAAATACCCTTTATTTCAACCTGTGCTCTTCATTTAAATGCTCCCATGTAGCAATCATGTACTACATGACGAGGTTGTGGCCGATTTGTGTCGAGAACGAGTGAAACATAAAAAGTGGCTCAAAATTCTCTTACAAAGTTTTGAATTAAAGGGGGTGTGTGTCTCTTTCTCCACTAAACTAGCTGTAACTGAAAACATTTTTCACTATGAACATCTCAACGCCCCGAAATCTCTCCCAAGGCCTTTTCATGAAGGAAAATAAAGGTCGATGGTTGGAAAATATGACACTTCGACATTATGTTTATGCTGGAACTCGTATAACTGCGAATATTTCCCTTTAAATGTGGGAAATTATCATGACAGGCGCGGGTCTTCGCAAACCGTTTCGAAGTAAAGAGCGCCATACGTGATCTATCTCTGTGAAAAGAGAGCAGCTCAGCTTGTACGCCAGCAATACGGCCTGAAACGACAATAGGCCATAAAACACCAAGGCTAACATCCCGTCGCTAAAACATAGCTCAAATCTTACCCGCTACTATAATCTTAAAGCGCTGAGACAGTTCCAAAGATGGAAAAGTGTTCCGAGCAGTGACTGTGTTTCTTTCCGTCCTTCAGAAGTAATCGTGAGCTTTTCTCACTAGCATCAAGCTAGCTACTGTGTCTGAGTTAGCTTCACTTCCTGGTCTGGCTTTCAAAATAGAAGTCGTGTAGGTAGTCGTAATACTGCAACGATTCAAAGGTGAAAAGGCACGGGAGGTCAGGATATGTAGGAAACGACAGTGCTTCACAAACATTTTGTCTTGAAAATTAAATTTGAAGTGTTAATATCACGAAATCCTCAATATTCCTCATTAAGATCTAAAATAAGCTTAACAAAAAATAGTGTTATGTACGATTTTAATGAAAATAAAAGCTGAAGCAGACCATTTCAATTCAATTTGTCACAAAAACTGAATAGTAGCCTAATTAGACCTCCCCAGAGGCCAAGTAAGACAGAGGTTCGGTTTGTGGCTCGTAGATTTTGAGTATATTTTGATTGAAGATTTGCTATTAAGTTTACAAATTTGTTACAATTGTAATTACACAACTGGCCCACTTGAGTAAGCCTACAGTGTCCACTACTGATGATTCATATTAGTTAATACCAAATCTTGAGGCTTTCATAATTTTACTTTTTATTGTACTAATGAGGTGCATGCTCACAGAGAAAAACTATCCATGGGTTGACTTAAGTGACAGTATAAAAACGACCAGTACAGTTATAAGTCTGAGAGTAAATGTTATTTTATTTGGGTAGTTTGCATTTAAAGAAATTACTAGAGGACTTATATGGATAATCATGTGAAACACCTTATCAGCAATTTTTAATTTTCTTCTCAAGGAAATATTATTGAACTCAGCTGTAAGAACATTCATGTAAACCAATGAAAATCATCTCAACAGTGTTATCATTCATGGTATCAATTGCCTTGGATAGATATAGGAAGAGTACAGCACAATCCTGCCTTTATCAAGCAAGTCAACAATATCATCCAGAATTTACTATAACCAGGTCTAAAGCTTGACTGTTAGAGCTGGAGGACATATTATCCCTCAGAGAGGGCTGTAATAGGCTGTTGAGTTGACCAGTGAGTCTGATTTTTGGGAGACAGAACAGTCAAGACAGGATATTTATGCGTGTAGAACTTCTTGGGCCACAGATGCTGAAAACACAAAGCACCACAATCTAGTACAGATTTAATCACACTCAAAAAACACAATAGCATTCATTAGTAAAACTGCAACTCAGAGACCTTTTTATGTGATATTATAAGCACAGCACTCTGTTGCTATTCACATTTTTTCAACATCTGGATTGGTTTACTGTATGTTTAAATGATGATGAAGGGCCATTTCAACCCACGTCTGTCATCTGCTGTTGCTGTGAGCATGATGGTGGCTCTATAATCATATGGCCATCTTATGGGAACCATAAGGACCAAAAATGTTCCTATGCTATGAAGCATGTTCTGTAAGTAATCTATCTATCTATCTATCTATCTATCTATCTATCTATCTATCTATCTATCTATCTATACAAATATTTCGTTTTTTACCCTAATTAAAGATCAGAGTTTAAGATATGCAAATATAAATATTAAAATTTAAAATATGTATGACTGTCTTTAAAAATTTGAGTAAGAAAATGAAGACTGATACAAATTACAGTAAAAGTTCAGGTACCCTCCTGTGCTACAAATTATTTTACTTTGCGATGAATTAATGTTTTTTTTTTTTTGAAAATCGATAAATACATAAGTAACAATAAAAAATTCAACACACATGAGATAAAACTGGCGGTTTCAATCAGGTTTCAATGCGTAATAAATATTTCCGAGCACATTTGTTCCCTTATCATTTCTATAGAATTTAGGTGCAATTGATTATATTTACAGGGCAGGCCGGCAGAGGGGTCTTTCCACGCAGTCTGTATTACGTCCACCCACACGAAAGATGCTAGCTATGAAACATGCGTATCTACAGAGAAGAGGGCGTTTCCACATTTTCGCCTCCGTCACAGTGATTGGCTAAAAGTAGTGGCAGTCATTTTGTAAAGCAAAACATAACCGCCCAGTGTCCCCGGGATGAAGAGAGGACGGGAGTTTTAACAGCAGAGAACAGGGAAATGAAGTTGTCAGACAGGCTAGCCCAGCAACTCTCTCTGCACAACTAGGCAGCTAGCAAGTTAGGTGACATACGGTCACGAGTAGAGAGATTTACATGAAATATCACAGCTATGAAGGTCGTCCGTTTCAGCAACTTGTAGGTACAATTAGTACACTTTAGATAGCTCCGGCCACAGAGCTCAGATAACGTTACAGACGTTTCAAAGTAGCCTTACAGTGGAAAAAAGAAAGTGGAGACAACTTGCTAGCCTGCTAGCTAACCTTTAGCCACCGAGCCTCCTTCAGCTTCAAAACTATAATTCAGTCGGTGAGTCTTGACAGCCTGAACTTAATATTTCAGCAGTGTGTTGTGTGTGTTTGATATTTTCCACGGTACTCGATGTCCACGTACTGACGCTAGTTCACTTGTTAACTTACAGCTAACTAGGTCACAAGCTAGCCCAACTTTGCTGATGAACCTTACTGTAATGTTGACGTTTTTAACATATCATTAACCGTTTATCCTTGATGCACTTTTTAAGTTATCGTGTCATTTGCGGAGCTAGAAGTGAATTGGAAAAACTTACAGTTGAGTGCCAACACATCGTAAAAGTGCTAAATTATTTCTAGTGTACCCGCTATGTCTTTGAAAACTATTTAGGTTAATGTAACGTTAGCAACATTAGTTAGCTGTTCGTGCTGTTATGGCCTTTTAAACTGTAACTCAATAGGCTACTTTTAAATGTCGTCTATATAACTATCTTAGCAGTAACCTTGGTCTCTTCAGGTGGGAGCTTTGCAGCCATTTCCTGATGCAAAGAAGTGCAGGAAGTTGAATTGCTTTAATTGCAACGCACAGTTATTCGTAACCGTGTTTTATTTCATCAGAAACTTGGGCTTGGATTACCAGTCTTCAGTCATGCCTTTTCCTTTTGGGAAATCTCAGAAGAGTCCGGCAGAAATAGTGAGAAGTTTGAAGGAGAATGTGGCATACATGGAAAAGCTGGATGCTGGAGACAGCAAAAAGTGTGAAAAGGTCAGTAATGATTTTTTCCTCTGACTGTCATATATTTGAGATGTGTTTCTTACCCTTAATAAAAACTGATGATAGTAATCAAACTGTTTTTCCACAATTAAGGTAGCAGAGGAGGCGTCCAAAAATCTGGCCTCACTGAAGGAGATACTTAGTGGGACAGGTGACAAGGAGCCTCAGACCGAGGCAGTGGCTCAGCTTGCACAGGAACTGTACAACACCAACCTTCTCATTGCTCTTATTGCAAACTTGCAGAGGATTGATTTTGAGGTGGGAAAAATTAACTAACTTTTGCAATTAAGTTATGTGTGTAAAAAGTATTGATCACTATGCAGAGAGCGAATTGTCAGTGGCAGTGTGTAGAACGTCTGTGGCCAAAGCTAAAAGTCACATACTGTCATAACCCAGTCAGCCAGTCATCCATCTGAATGCCTTTTTTGTGTGTTTTTACAGGGGAAGAAGGATGTGGTTCATTTGTTCAGCAATATAGTGAGACGTCAGATTGGCACCCGTACACCCACGGTAGAATACATCTCTACACACCCACAGATTCTCTTCATGCTTCTGAAAGGGTAAGTTCATCTTTTTTAGGTTACATGAATTTAGTATTTAATACATGTTTGGTGGTGCTTTATAAATACAGGTATAGAAAGGCAAGTCTATCCTAAGATACTCCTAAACTGTAGCCAAATTATTTAGCCTAAGTCACTTTTTAAAACTTTATTGGTGAAATCACCTTACCTCAACATGCCTTGTGACTTTGTACATTACTCAGTATGTGTTTCAACAACTCCCAGTCGAACGAGCGTGAACTTGTTGCATTCACCTGTGGGTTTTACATGTAGATGAAGAGAGTGATAGTAGAGCTGATTTTACAGCTCTAAAAAACTGAGTCATCCTGCCTACTCAGAGAACAGCCTGTCTCATGGCTGCACTGCAATATGGTTGATTGAGGCTGCTCTAAACAGACCCAATGCAATCTTCTGGAATGGATTTTTCCGCTTTCTCCCAAAATGTCATGACTGATAATAAGAAACGGTCCTCATTATTAGACAGGACCTCTAATAATGAGAATCATTTAGTTTGATTTTCAGAGATAGACATGTAAACCTGACATTTAATGTTGATGTGATATGCTATTCTAATGTTAATAAATTCCCTTGGAGCTGCAAGGCCAATCTTGTATATTTGGCCAGCTATCTTCAGACAGCAAAAGTGTTTCATTATAGAAATAGGGCAAAAATGTTAGGTTATTCATTACATTTATTGCAATACTGTCAGTGTTAAAACACTTCAGATGTGTTATAGCCACAGTGTTTGTTGTATAACTCTCTATAAATGACTTGACCTGGGTCCGACGTGTATTAACCTGTACAGATATGAGAGTGCAGAAGTGGCTCTCAACTGTGGAATGATGCTGAGAGAGTGCCTGCGTCATGAGCCTTTGGCACGGACAGTGCTCTTCTCTGAAGACTTCTACTGCTTCTTCCGTTATGTGGAGCTCTCAACTTTTGACATCGCCTCAGATGCGTTTGCCTCATTCAAGGTATGCTGCCACGTTTTCTTTCTCTTTCCAGCAGCTTAATATGAACAGTTCGTATCTTACATCTTTGAGTCTTCTGTTTACTCACAGGATCTTCTCACAAGACACAAGATTATGTGTGCAGATTTCCTGGAAAACAACTATGACAAGGTGAGTCTTCAAGCATGGGTTTTAATCTTAAATCAAAAGAATGCTTATGCTGTGCCTAAAATACTTTTAACATGTCTATCAGGTGTTTACGGAATATGAGAAGCTCCTGCACTCTGACAACTACGTTACCAAACGACAGTCTTTGAAGGTAAAAGCTTTGCTACTCTGGTGTAATTGACATGAACAGTTACTAAAATTTATTTTGCTTTGAATTTAACAAAGTCTTATCTTTAATCTGTCCCTTCTGTCCCTTTTTTTTTTTTTTTACAGCTTCTTGGGGAACTTCTCCTTGATAGACACAACTTCACTGTCATGACAAAATACATCAGTAGGGCAGAGAATTTGAAGCTGATGATGAACATGCTAAGAGACAACAGCCGAAACATCCAGTTCGAAGCGTTTCATGTCTTCAAGGTATGCTTTTTGAACATGAACCATTTTACAAAAATATACTGTTTTATTATGCTGGAAAAACTGTGAAATCCTATAAATATTTTTGAAAATTATATGCAAAATTCTGCTGATATTAGTTGGTCAACTGTCCAAAACTGGTGCTTTTAGAAAAAGTTTTGACTGAAGTAGCCATCTGATATTTCTATGAATTTTTTTTCAAATTGTCAGTTAATCTCTCTCTCGTTACAAAAGGTGTTTGTTGCTAACCCTAATAAGACTCAGCCTGTGCTGGACATCCTGCTGAAGAACCAGACCAAACTTGTGGATTTCCTAAGCAACTTCCAGACCGACAGATCAGAGGATGAGCAGTTCTGTGACGAGAAGAACTATCTGATTAAGCAGATCCGGGACCTGAAGAGGCCCACAGCACCAGAGGAAGCTTAAGGCAGCAGGGATGACTGCTTCATCAGGTGTTAGATGTATAGGTGGTGGCTGAAGCTGCAGGGGGCTAAGAAATAGTCTAAAAGACATGCTTCATTAAGGTTAATATTAACTCCAAAATATAGGAAAAATGTAAATATTATTTCCTTTACTTTCTCTTTTTTTTTGTTGTTTTTTTTTTGTTTTGTTTTAGTGTGGATGTGGAGATGATTTCCATCCAGCAACCTGAGTGGGCCAAGAACTGTTATTTAAACTATAGTACTTCTCCTTTAGTGATAATGAAATGCATTTAGTCTGTTCTAGTATTGTTGGACCTTTTAAACTGTTACCTTTCCACATACTTTGTTGCTGGCAGAGACCTTAGACGGACAGAAACATAAACCCATTCACAGCCAAAATGAGCTCTGAGGTGGTTTGGAAAGTCTGTCCAAAATATGTCTTATTTTAGATTGAAAAGCTGAGGAGAAGTAAATATATTATTTTTCTAATGTATCTTTATGGTAAACAATTTAAAACATACAGTAACTCTTTCCTCTGAACATTGTTTAGTCTAACTAATTGCATAGCTTTGGGGTTTTTTTTGCCTTATTGTAAGCCGTTGTGTTGTACAGGGACTCACATGATCTTTGGAAATACGGCTTTGGCAGAGTGACATGAGGATGACATCGGCCAGGTCAGCACATAGTAGTTTTTGGTGATTTATGTGTAGTCATTAGGCCTTTGGTTGCATGTGTGGAGTTACAGAGGTCAGAAATGATCCTGCAGTGTTGTTCTTGCCAGGGCATTAGCTGACACAGGAAGAGAAAATCAAAACCATAGAGGAATCAATTAATTGTGCTGTGATTTTGAGGCTGCGCTCAGTGAGGCTTACATGACTGAAATAGAAACAAGGCATCAGATAATGCTGCAGGGTACCAGCCATCCATTTACCGCTAACATGGACAGCCAGGATATACCGATTGATCTCACTAGGAGCACTCCATTTCATCCTTGCATACTGAGCACAGAGAGCCGTGATTTATTTAAACACTGATTTAGCTAACAATTAATTCATGAGGTTTTATACTACTTGATGTATGCCGTTTGAGGCATTTCTCCTTTACAGCATACGCACTGCAACACATGAGAAATAATATTGCAGTTTACATGAAGGTGTTGCCTATAATGATGCCTCATAAGTATGTTGCACTGTGAATTTTTAGCACTCATATGTTGGGTTATGTAATTATAGTTGGCACGTTAAAGAGACTACATCCCAACTTTCCATAGGAATTGCCATCTTGTGAATAATTTTCCTTATTACATCTTTATTTGACTAGTTGAACACTCTTACTCTTAATTAGAGACAAAGGACGTTTTACTGACTGGAATATTTTGCTAAAAAGTAACTGGATTATCTTAATTTCATGAAGAAAAATGTTATTTTAACATACTATTAATAATAATCATAATAATAATAATAATAGAACACACTGTAACATGCCTGTGATGCATCAGAAAGCACGTCCTATCAGATAATAACCACATGCACTGTTTAAACCAGAATGGGTTTGTTGTGAATGATGAGCACTGAATCCACTGAGTTCCTCACATGCATCACTGATTAGTTGTATTTCTTTAAATGACTTCTATTGAAATAATTGCCTTACTTTTGCCATTGTCACTGGAATGGCGTATTAGGGAATTTGTTGTTTGTTCACACAGTCTTCTAGTATATACCTCATGGGATTTGAGTTTGCAAGTGCTGTGTTGTCTGTCCTTTTCTGTCCTTTTCCTAGGCAAGATATTTTATTTGACAGGTTAAAATGCACAACAGTGATTTGTATGCATGCCGAAACTTGGTATATATGTTCAAACTTGAACAGGGACTGCAACCTGGTTTTCACAATGAAAAACTAGATTTTTAAACTGAACTATTTCATTGGGTGGTGCCACACATATGTTAATTCATAATGAATTGCAGTGTGGTGCTTGTGATAAATGTTGCCTTATTTAACAGACGTTTAATTGATTGTAATGATTATGTAAAATTCCAGACCTCCTAATCTGTTTTTAAAACCAAAGTCAATATAGAAAAGGGTACATTTCAAGTCCCAAATGCAACACCAGTTAATTTTTCAGACCCACATCTTGCAAAGTGTAGCTTTTTCACCATCTGCATGTCATCTGTAATCCTGTGAGTATAAATATGTTTTAATAGAGATCAATAGACTACACTCAAAGTAGTTTTTCAGTCATTGTTAATTGGCTTTTGAAAAAATCCTTTTTTGGTTCCTTACACCCAACAGTCACAAGGTCAACATGAGGCTTAAACACATCCATAAAATAATGTGGAAAATCTGCTGTGAATTTGGTACATTTGATTGAAGTCCTGTATGCGGTGCACTGTCATGTTCTCACTTTATGAAAGAAAGCTTGACTTGAAGCTTAAAATTTCCCAGATAGTGATCAGCTTTTCAACTCATTTGTGTTTATTTTTTGTGAAACACAATTTACAGAAACTATATTAATGCTTTGAATTCAACCCACATAGAAAGTAGTCTTCATTAACAGATCATGAGCACAAACAAGCTTGCTAAACCTACAAATTATTTAACAGACTGGTCTTCATGATATTATCCGATATTATTGGACTGTTGCATCACAAAGTGATATTGCTTTTTAAAAGATATAGTCTAAAATAATTGTAAAGTTGGTGCCTAAATGTGCTCTCAAACTTCTTGAGATTTGAGTCCAGTCATGACCTGCACTGTAGTAAGGACATGCTATACACAGTCATACCATCAGAGGGAGCTGTTGACATCAATTGGCACCTCATATTAGTTGTACAAACATACATTTCATGTTCCTACAATATCCTATAACCCTACCTCTAAATATGATGATAAATCACTGGCAATATTATATAGACATCAACACAAATTCCTTAAGAACCGTACTATATATTTAATGATTTAGAGTTTTGTGTTTGGATATTTGTTTTGCTTTTTCCTTTTTTTTTTTTTTTACTCTGTTGCCTTTCATTTCCCCTTCTCTTTCCACACTCTGGATATTTTCTTTATTTCCCATGGGAGCAAATTAAATGTACATAACTTTATAAAGCATAAAAGTGTGAAAGCATTCATGAAAATAAAACTGGCAATTAATTTTTTGTGTGGCTTTGTTAAATTGACTGATAGCTTGCCTGTTAGTTTTGTTGCAGCTGTTAGGGCCAAAACAATGCCAAACTCATTCAAATCCGTAAATGTAGTATGAATACTTCAAGTAATTATCAGCATGTAATGTTTACACAGAGTATTTGCTGTTTTAAGGGGTCTAAATACTTGTAATTTTTCACTATTAAGAATTGGAGGTCATTCTTGACCTTTGGAAACAGTGATGGTAACAAAATACTCTGAGATTAATGCCAACACAAGGAGATTTAAGGCCAACTAGATAAATACTTGTGGGTTAGTTAGTCCAAGTTATTTGAAGAGAGGTTGTGGTGGGCATTTAATGCAGCTTTTCCAAAGTTTTAAATATTTAAAAAAAATATAAATAGTTATCAGATGATACATTAGCAATGAAAACAAAAGTTTGTTGCTGTTGTTTGAGTTGGGAGTCAGTTGGGAAAATAGCAAAAAACACTGCTCATTGTTGCCTGTTTTTCTCCTGATTATAAACAACCTATAATCGGAATTCTAATGTAATGTGATTTGCCATGTAACACTGAGAGAGGGACATATTTGCATATTTTACTTACATTATCTCCAAAACATCCTTCTGGACAAAGTTAATCAGCGTTTACGTCTTGTCCAATATATTTATCCAATGGTGTGAATCACTTTTGCCAAAAATAACCCCTCCTCCCAGTAGTAACTGAGTGTGGAGCTGTAGTTTGCCCAGTTTAAAACACTGGGACACATTCCATCCTACCAGGAGGTATCCATCATGAGGCCTGTTCAATGGGTTGGCAGTCCATTGTATGTGTGGAGGTCAATTATAATTCCTGCAAACTCTCTAAAACTGAAAAAAAAAAACCCAAAACATCATTGTGACTCAAACAGACTGAGCTTTTCTATATACAGCTAAATTCACTGAGCGAAGCAATCCTCCACCCATGAACTAACCCTATTTTTCTACAAATAAGCTGAAAATGTTACCAACCATAATTAACCCTCTTCCTCTATCACAGGCAGGCTACATGAGATCAAACGTACTGGGTGAAAGAATTAAGTCAAAGTAGTCAGCTGCAATTTTCTTTCCTTTAAACTCCAGCGATCCCAGCCTATAGAAGCAGAGAAAAAAACACAGTATGGGAAAGTAGGTTAAAGTTCAATCAGGGAAGGAGGCAAGTAAGGCAATGCCGCAGCCTGTTCCCACAGTGGAGGAAGTGCCACCATGCTCTGGAGAGGCTCTGCCTCTCTCATCTTTCTTGATTTGGATCTCAGTAAACTGTGATGGTGCAAAAACGATGGTATTGAGTGATATTTGTCTACATATGAGGCGGGATTGTGGAGGGACGCGCTCTTGCAGACGGAGCAGAAGACTGTGGGGGCAGGGTTTACAGGGGTTAAAGGTCACAAGCCTCCTGGGTTTCTTTGACCAGCACAGCGCTGAATGGATGAGCGAGATAGGTTTATAAAACTCTCCACAGACCACTCCGCAAATTCTGAGTTTGCGGGCTAAGTTTACAAAGGTTGCACCATCGGGAAAACTCTACATTTTGATAACGAAAAAACACGAGGAATTCCCTGTTTTCAAGGAGGATTTTAAGGACACCAGGAAGGATTGCGTCGCCTGCGCCCCTCTCCCCACCCCCACAAAGAGAAAAACAACATAAAAGATGCTCTTGCAATTTCATGCACGACAGAACTTTTTGTGTGTGCAAAAAGAGTGGCAGAGAGGGCTGCACGGGACAACATCTGCGGGCTAAGGTACGCAGCGATACTGGACTTTTCTGGATGATGGGGAGCAGTTCATTCAAAAAACCTGAACACAAACCAAAGGTAGGCTTTCTACAACTATCCCTGTTTACTCCATTACACATAGATGCATTTGGTTATTTAGGTCATTTTTAGGAAGTGCTTGCCCTTGTTTGAAAAAGTTTGAACAATCTGAGAAGTTTTGGTATGGGTTTTATCGCCTAATCGCTGTTGGCTCATCAAAGGAAAATAGGGCGCGTGTTTATCACGTCCTGTGCAACAATCTTAATGCATTTAAGGCCTTTATAGACAAAAGGAATGGTCGAACGTAATATATTTTGTACTGCATTACTTAAAATAGCTCGATTTGTTTGCTCTAAGTCGGCTCGCACGGGTCTTTGTTGGGTGTATTGGCACGTTGAGCTCATCCAGGATCTATTTTAATAATCCTCAAAGAGTCACAAATTCTACCACCCACCGACTACCAGCTGCTCGGCCTACTGTTTGTATTAATGACGTAATTGAATAAACGCGGATGTGATTGCCAGTGAGATCCATTAATTAATTGACGGGAGTTGACGCGCAGCGTCACAGCAAAAGACTGTTGGCGCCACTTTGTTAAAGCTGCACTCAGACGCTCGCAGCGCATTTATAAACGCATTATGAGTCACTAATAAGTCTACGCTTAAAAAATATAGCTTAAATAGTTGAAAAATTATTAAAAATAAAATTTTAAAAGATTTTTCTGAGATCTGTGACTTCTTGTGCTCGTTTTTGGAGCTCGAGCCTCTGAGTTAAAAACCTACCTCGTGTGTGTTTTGCATAGACAGTGAAACCTGTTGACTGCTTTTGCTCAAGTAACCAGAAGTAGTCTACAATTTTCTATTTCCAGTTCATGTCAAGTTATACCTTTACTTCACTCCATTTCAGGGAGAATATTGCACTTTTTGCTTCACTACATTTATCCGTAAACAATAAACTAATAATACAATAAAGTGGGCAATAAAAAGGCAATTCTGATCAGTAAGATTTCCTCTCTTCTTTTAGTATTTTAAAATTGTTTTTCTGATGGCATTTCTGTACTTTAGCCTAAGCAACAATGTAAATGCACAAGTTTTTCTTGGTGGAGTATTTCTACATGCTGATCATACTTCAAGAAAATTAACATTTTTCACCATTGTTAGCTCTGGTACACTGCACTATCGTTTGGCTTCACCATCCTGTAAAGTTTGAAGTATGTTTTTATTTGCGACTTGTTCATTGTGATTCATGTGTGCTTCTTTCCCCCTCATGGGGACAAGTGATCGAACTGCATTGAATTGTACTGAATTGAATTGAATTGAATTGAATTGAATTGAATTGAAATTAATAAATTGAAGGTATGTGTTGTCTAATTTAGAATAACTGTGCATAAACATTGTTGAAGCCTTGATGTTGTGGCATCATGATCATCATGAAAAACCCATCTCTCTTTCATTAATCTGAAGTTATTTGTGCGAAAAATGCTCTCTTTTTATTTTTTTTAATTTTGTAAATAGAAATCTAGTTTGTTCTACCTTTGAATTCATCCCTGATTGTCGCACTGTCACATGGCTGCAGCTTGTAATTCTGTCGCCCATTTATTCTCCCATTTTGACTTATGGTATGGATCAGTTTGAATATTTTCTTCATTTATAACTATCAATGACTTTTGTTCTTTTCAGGTGCAGCCTGGAAGTGTTTTTCCTGGAGGAGTTGGAAGTAATTCAGCACATCAATCCCCTCTGACATCCTCAGCCTCTCTAATGGTCCCCCAGCTAAGGTGCATCTAGTGTAGTTAGTGAATTGGTTCAGTATCTACTGCCCTAGTTGCTCCTTCTGGCTGGAGGGCTTGTTCTTATTCAGGGTCAAAAATACTTTTGCCACACTGACTCAAATGCTACTTAATGTCTGTGATTAAATGCCATGTGTCTTTCCTTTAGAACACTAATGGTTTAGTTTTTTGAGTTATTATCCAAATATCTTGTGTCACATTAACAGAAAGGTAAATGAATTTCTGTCAGCCTATCTCACAAATGAAATGGAATATCTTTCCCTCTGTAGTGACTTATGACTCTCTGACTCTTGCACTAAACATGTTGTTGACTTTGCAGCTCCAAAGTGCTCACAGTGCAGGTAGTACACACTGATCTACTGCAGTTTGTGCACTTCAGGTACTGCTGGCCACCATTCATCAGCCTTTTTTCACTTAAAGGTGGAACTTTGTTGGGTTTACAGTGAGTTTTGTTGGTTTGCTCTCAGCTTGTGCCAGTTTCTGCTGTGCAAATCCATGCAAAGCTCTCTGTTTCTCAGACGTGCAACAAAGGGGAGAATACTGGTTTTATTTTCTGTTGTTCCAAACTTTTGATGAACACTTGAAACTCAAAAAACGTACTCACACCAGGCACATGTTGCAGCCATGTAAGGCATCTGAACATTAGGTCTCTTTGATGTTTCTGTCTAGCTGTTTGCAGGTGGATGACTTCACAATTTCAGTACTTGACTGAAGGAAAAGAAATTGCACAGTATCCATCTGCAATCCGCCAGATGTTGAGAGCAGCAACAAATCAATTATGTTGTTATTTGTGTTGAAGAATATTAGAGAAATGTTCACATAGATGTCCTTTTGTCTGACTTCATGAACTTTGACTAGTCAGCAGGGAGGATGAGATACAAAAGTTGGCGTCCCCTGTATCATGTATACAAACTGAACACTAGGTGGCAGCATTTCAATTTTATTTGCTCTTAAGAGCTGAGTGGAAGTGACAAAAGTGTCCGCTCAAAAAGCGAAGATGAAGAAATAATCAGTGTGAAATTTGATGCAGTTTTGGTATTAAAACAAATTTATGTAATTACTAAAGATAAAAAGTGTTGTTGTTCACTTTTGTTCAGTTTGTGCTGATTTCTCAGAGTTCCTCTTGCTCTTTGTACACTCTTTTCATGTGGTTGAATTATAAAACCTCGTTTTCAGATCATATCCGATGCCTCTGTGTCATTTTAACTGTGATATAGGAGCACCACTCTGTCCCATTATGGACCTCTGTTATGTAAATTGTACAGATACTGTGCCCTAATTGCATCGTAGAACATAGAGCGTCATTTATCTCACACGACAACAGCTCGTGCACCGCATTAATCCACTCCTTGTATCTCCGCTCCTGCAGCCGCACGGAGTCAGTATATCAGCTCCCATCAATACTAGGTTTTGGCCACGAGACGAAAAAATTATGTACGCGCAGGTTCACGCTGTGGCGCGCGCGCTTTTGGGGGGGAGCGCGCATGTATCCGGGGCGAGTTCATCTGTGCAGCGAGCTGAGAGTCAGTGCCGCAAGTGAAGAGGGACTCTTAAGTTATCAGCATCGAAGAAGCTTCACCAAGAGGCTCAACCGAACAGCTTTGCGGGCGAGCGGTGTGCTGAGGGGGGGTAATAAAGGAGCGGAAGAGCGGAAGGATGTTGATCCGAGCTGAGCCGTGGGCTGCAGCATCATCTCATCCTTGCAACCACGGGATCCTCCTGTAACTTTGAATGTGTTAAAGTTTACCTCAGCTGCTCTATTCTTTCCGATTTGCCCGAGCTGCTCGTCTGCCATGCCTGGTCAATCATTTCGCGGTGCGCTCTTTCTGTGCGCCTTCCTCTTCCAGCTGTTCTCCCTGCTCTGCGGACAGGTGCCAAACTGCCAGGAGGTGCGCACAGTGTTTCACTCTCTGCATCCGGGATCAAAGTGGGTCCCCGAGAACCCAGTGTCAGGTAACTGCCATCAACTTAGAGCTCCTACAGATATCGCTTTACGTTTTACGCACAGGATGCCTGAGGAGACTGCCTCCTAGATTGTGAGCACTTCTGTAAGCTAGGGCAGATTTCTACCATTTCAGCTCTGACTGTAAAGAAATTTACAGAATTTGGTATTAATTTGGTATTAAAATTGAATTCCTAGTTCAGTTTCACAGGACATTTCCATCGCAGTTCTCCATCGCTATCAAACCTTTTTCACTCTGTTTCAAGGCTACTGACTGAGCAGTGAGAGCCAACCCACACACACTTTCCAATCTATCTGGCTGAACATTTGCTAACCTGCTCCGGAAAAAAATCTATTGGCCACGTTAAGTACCTCGTTAAAAATGCAGTTTGACTTATATAAACCACCAGTTAACTGTTAAATAACAAACCCACATGATTGAATGACTTCGGTATTGATTCAAACAAGGAGAACAAGTTACCTTTCCTGGATAACTTTGATTGGGTCTGTCCTAAAACTGGAAGCAGATATGAGTACCTTTCTGCAGCTGTTTGTTCTGTGGGTTTGAATCTTCCTGCTGAGTTTGAGAGTTTTTGTTCTAGGGGTGATGATGGACTGCACACAAAGACAAAGATCATCACTCTTCCTGTGTGAGATTAATAGTCATATTCAGGCTGGTCTCTTGGTAGCTTCTCCTCAGCCACATTGTCACAAATATAGATTAGTGGTGTGATATGAATTGTGACCGCCCTGAAAGCACATTTGTAAAAGATGCAATTATCCAAACAGGATAACTATTGCTCCCTGGAGCTCAAATGTCATTGACTCTGCCTCGGATGAGGAAGGAACGTGTCTTGAGAGAAGCAACTTGACTTTTTTTGGATGTGAAGGAAAACACAGTGAGTTAATGATGAAATAACTCAGCGTCCTGTGGGGTTTGAGGGACACAGAATCCCCCATCCAGTTCTGCAAAACACAGCATGATGGTGTATTGCTGGAGCCTGTTGCATGCATTCTGATTCAGTATGTAAATGGAGATCCCTCTTATGTGGCTGAATCACAGCTAGCTGCAAATGTTAATTGGGTGTTTTTAGTGTCATGTCAGCATGGGCAAGTGCTCCAGGTTAACTGTTTTCTCCCTCCATTCTCAGCATGCAGTTCTCACACACCTCACTCCCACCTGATCCAAAAAGGTTTTAAAAATAATACGAAATGTGCTGTGAACATGAAAGAGTGTTACAAATCACAAAACGCTTCAAATCAAACAGCAGAAAAGATTTGCAATGCACTTTGAAGCATATTTTGTCATGCTCCCTCTACACCTGTTTTATTCTCTTTTTCCGTGTATGCATGTAGCTCCGACCACTGTGCCCTACATTTCCCCATGCATCTATCTTTAATCACAAACCCTCCACCTAGGCCATCAAACATTTTATCTGCCAGCCAAAGGGGGGTGATCATCATAGCGGATCACAGAAATATTTAGTCTCCCTCAAACCTGAGGCAGAGCAGCCATGCTATCTGTGCACCCTCAGTCTGAGCTGGACACCCTGCACATCAGGCAGCTCGAAACCATCACTTACACTGCAAATCAATTCACCAGTCAGCCGAGAGACAATTCTTCCTGGCCACTTAAGAGTTAGTTTGGTCTTGCAAGTTCCAATGATTCCTCTGGCTGCTCTGTTGCTTATTCATTGCCTGGTTTTATGAAGTGATGGTAGAAATGTTATTGACTGATGATGAAGCACCAGATTCATACAGACATATACAGCAAATGCAGATCCACTCTAACAGCTCACAAGCATGCATAAGTATTGTTTTATCACTCCCATGCTGTATAATTTTTTTCTAATGTTTAAGTAGCTTTTAAACATGATTTTGAAATGATTACATGCTAAATCCAGTGTACGAAATGATGCATTGCCACTGCTTCAGGTCAAAGAATTCAGATGTAAAACTAAATTTAATTAGGTTTCACATTCTCTTATTAGTGACTGATTTTGCAGTACTTTTGACTACCATCCAAGATTTCCAAATTCCATTTGAAATTATATTTAATTATTTTTATTAATTTTGGGGGTTTTACAACATCTTGTCATGAAGAGGTCTAGCAGATAGTCACATGTCTCTGGGATCTATTTTTTTTTGTGACAAGGTTTTTTTTTTTTTGCCACACAAAATGAGTTTATACTCTATTTGTTTATGCATAGACTGTATAACATGAAAACATGAAATATTTTTTATCTCGCACATATAATATCCATGATCAAGCCTTATTTTCTTCTTAAAATGAGTTTGTGACAAAGGAAAAGAACTAAACTTTAATACATTTCTACATATTGGATTTTGATAAGACATTTGTATGTTTGCGACTGTTAGTACAGTGTTGTTGCACATCAAGTAGTGTAACAATGAGAAAGGAAAGACAATGTCAGCAAACACATAGGTTAATTTAATATGTCAAGTTTGACTGAAATTACAGGAAAAAAAACGTATTTTATTAAGTTTTAATCTTTGTCCCTCTGAGCCACACGTGAACAGGAGTTCTGCAGTTAGATATGAATGATGTAACTGTACCAGTATAGAAACACTGAGACTCAAACCTCTGAGGGAAAATGCTTTCCTCACATTGTCACAACATGTTGACTGTTGGCATTTGAAATGACATAATGTAGATATTAAACAATTCCTGATATGCTGCAGGCTTCCTAAACCCTCAGAGTGGATTTTAGGACCAAACTTTTAAAATAACTGTTTATACATACAATGGGATGTGACTACAGCACTTGACAAAACAAAGACAAAACAGACAAAACAAAAAAAGACAAAACAGAGCGACCAGGAGATTGATTACAACAGATTTAAAATGAAATATTGTATCTAGTAGTTTTTAATTTGCAAAGAGAAAGTCATGACTGCAGCTCACTCAATCATGAGCAGGTCACATAGCCTTGGCTGAGCCACAGGACTTTTTTCAAACAGTAAATTAGCAAGATCTCTTCACAATGGCACCAACATTGTATAATAATAAGGCATAGATCCAGAGAGGAGTGATGTTAACCTTGTGAAATTTATGCTTCATTTGATAGAAAATCGGGTAACCAACATTTATGGTTTGCAGCTTTGTAAAAACAAAGGGCAGTGCATGTGGTTTTCTTCCAAAGACTGATTTTTTTTTTCCATTTGTATTTTATGGATAATTTTCAGGGTAACATTATCCAACCATTCATAAGAAAATAAGCAAAGATTAGAGCGGGCCCTAAAGCACTGAAATAATCTAATATTGATTAATTGTTTTTCAGTGTGTTTGCATGAATGATTTCATTACCAAACATTACATCATCAACAATAATTCACAGCTTTCTCTCATACTTAAACGCGATAATATATTCCCTTTTTGTGGAGGATTTCTCTGCTCAGATCCATGTCCAAGTAGCTTCTGCAAAATATTTCATTATTTTAAAAAACCTGTTAAGTCACATTCTATTCCTAAAAGAATAATAAACTTTTTTTGTAGGACAAAAAGTGCTTTCTTTAAGAAAAGACACATATTATATTTCAGTGCATGTTTCCACTATTCTTTACGGTTCTATCCAGTTCTGACACATCTGCTGTCACTCTAGACAATATTTAAGCAATGCATAAAACTCTGAAAAGTAATATTCAGAATGACACAGAGTTATGGCCCAAGGCTTGTACTTGAGGTAGGATTTCCATAAATCTCAGCTCCTCCACTTCTGTCTTAATGAGCTGACTTTTTTCTTTTTTTTACATTTTCCAAAAACATGAAATATGCAGTCACTTCTCATATATTTAGTAAATTTTTTGGTCCATGCCTCATCCAAAATATATCCCTGTAATTAATTTATACAGAATAAGTTGAAGGTTTCCCGTCACAGTTACATCTTCTGTAATTCTTCTGAACTTTTTTGCTTCCTAGAATATTCGGGGAGCGAATGTAAAACAGAGGGCTTGTCATGCGGCCTAATGCAACACAAGTTCTTCATTGAGGCGTACAGCAAATGAAACATTGATGAAATTAAATGTCGGTGATGGCTTGCTGTGATTTGACAGGGGAAGTATCACTTCCTGGGTGTGTGTGTGTGTGTGTGTGATGGGGAGACGTGGAGTAGCCTCTATTGATATGGCGTAATGTGTGGGGGAGGTGGCTGATTCAGAGAGATGTCCGCAGGAATGCAGAACAGAATTCTAATAATGCTGCATGTGGTGCCAGGGGGCAAAAAAAAAACAAAAAAAAAAACAAAAGCTGAAGTTTTTCTTTCCTCCAACATGATTCAAAGGCAGTGAGCGCTGAAAAAGAACATTACAACAAAACTGTGCTGTAGGAGTACCACTCATGTCTTTGTTGTGGCTGTTGCTGTGGGCGGTTGTAGCGTCTGAAGGTGAAATGGAGGCTGGGTGTCAGTTCACTCCATCGTGTCGTCATGTATGTGGAAGAGACGCACAAGCTGCACGAAGCACTTTCCCCAGGACATGAGTGTGAAAGCTGCTCCATCAGTGTCAGCATCGGTTTTGAGCGGAGGATGTGGGGGATCTCTGACAGCAGGGGCTGACCTGATTCATGAGAGCAGCGTCAGATTCTCACTAAATGGAAGAGTAATACTAGTTTGCTGGAGGCTGGGCTGACAGCTGCCACACATTTCAACAGCAGCCCCTGCACAGTGGTCCTGCAAAGGAGGAGTTCTTTGAGCGTTGTTCCAATACAGTAACAGAAAGGCCTCTGATACAGCTGAAATAGCTGCATTATCTATGCACCAATCAGGTATTAGCCCTTAAACTGGCGCCGACTACTTCCCAGCAACATCCAGCACACTGGTGCAACTTAGCAGATTTTTTACTTCACAATTTGCCAGTGTCCATTAATTACAGACAGCCTATGTATCTTTAAACATAAGGTCGTTTACTTATTCTTAAGCACAAAGCAGTTAACTTATCCTTTGTAGGGCTGTACCAAAATGTAATGTTTTTCACTTTAAGCTTCTATTAAGGTTTTCTTGATAAAGCTTTAAATATCCATCATTTTGTAAGGTAACATCTTCTCAAAAAGCAAACTCTTGCCTTGCCTTGCACCACGTGCATCAGTTTGACTGCATGATAATTTGTGTTTATTTCCTCTAAACAGCAGTAAATTAGCTTTATGCTAGCAAGCAACAGTCAGGATGTGAGTCTTTATTTTTCAGCCTCTGACTGAACTCAGCACTCACCTGGCGCTGATTTATTTTTCCTTTCTGTCTTTTCTTTCTCCTATTCTTCTTTTTTGAAAATCTAAGCTCTCCTCACTCTAGAATTCAAATGCCAATGTAATAAATGAAATTCTGAAGTCTGAAACTATTCAGTTCAATCCTGGACCTTTGGGTAATCATTGGGTGATGTGAAATATGACAGGTCAGTTGTTCCCAAAAAAACCCTACTTTTTCACTGCTCAGAAGAGTAGCCTAATAGGCAAGTTGTGATTTTTTAGAGATGGGGAAAAAAATATTTCTGGTATTTTAATTTACAAAATGTCATGTCAACTGGATTATAAAAGAAAGTTCTTTGGTATTCATTCATTTTCTTTATTTGTGCATGTTTGTAAGCATTACAATTGAGCCAGGCCGTACAACAATGATAGGAATCATATTCATACAAGATTGGTTTACACAACTGTTAAAAATAATTGTGTTAAATGTTCAATATGGGCTGACAGACAGAGTTCAGGTCTCACAGTCAATATCTGAAAGGAAAAAATAGTTTTGGAACATCTGAAGTTTTTTTTTTCATTGAGCTGACACAAAATTCACGTTGTTTGAAATTCCTGAACAGAATGCAAAATGAAAGGTCTAGGAGATGAGGACACCCTAGTAATTAGCTGCAGGGTAAGGTCACCATGGCTTGTCGTTTATCACAAAAACCCGGATAAGAAAGAACAAATACTCTTGCTGTTTAAATGACGCGAGACACGACTCATAGGTGGATTGAGTTGGCCTGAAGTGCAGGGTCTTTGTGTCTTATTACGCACTGATTTGTGTTTTATATTCAGTATTTCTTTTCAGAAAAACTCTTTAATGAAGGGCACTCGTGTTTGCTGCCTTGTTGTTTTGTGTACACTAAAAAAAAAGAAATCGTGTTCTTTCACATTCATGCTTCCAGCTTTCAAATTATTGCTTCATCAAACGACTTTAAGTAGAGCAATGAGCAAAGTACTAAAAATACTTAAAACAATTGTAATCCCCAGTAGCTAATGACATTATTATTCCTTAGGTTGGTTGTAAATTGCGCTATCTTTATTTCACTTATTGTCTCTACAAAGTGACAGTGCCTTTTTTTGCCCTGGAGAGGAAGCCAAGGAGTCCCACATGCTTCGACTTAACACTGGTAGTTGATGTATAATTTATGCTCATAATGAACAGCTTTTAACATATTCTATATCTTAATACAACTTGTTTTTCCCCCATGGTCCCCATCATTAAACTTGCATAGTGAGAGCTTTCTAATTGGTGCTGGGAAACTGTGAGACACATACTGTATTTGTGTCTGTCCCCTCTCCCTCGGCTTAGAGTCCCCGAGCTCGTTAAAGAAGTGAGGGGAGGGAGTCCTCTTGTCTGTGGGTGCACAGGCGTGTTTTAACCCTGACTCGAGTTTTCACTCATGAAATTTCAACAGAAACTTTCTGTCATGACAGAAGCAGCTAAGGACTGTCAGACACAGCTGTGACAAACTGAGGGCAAATCAATGTGCTCTTAAAAAGGCAGTCATAGACCTTGACGCTCATGAAAACGGCTGCTGCTCTGCATGTTGACTTGTCTGGCCCACCATTTCAGGGTATTGATTGAAAGTATGTAATAATTTAGAGGCGTCACCTTGCACTGAGATTGTATGTTGGGTGAAATTTACATCTAAATTGCTCCTAGTCCTGCACCTTGTCTCTCTTCATTTTCTCTGAGAGAATTGGCCATCAGGACACAAAAATCGACTAATTAACCAATAACAGACTGATGGAAAGGTGCTCTGAGTGCCCGATAGCTATTAAGCTCAAGGTGGGTGAAGTGAAACAGGCTCAGAACAAAACTATGCATGGATGACAAGGACTAAAAAAAAAGGGGGGGGGAAGAGACGGAGAGCTGAGCCTAAAGCAAAGAGGAGAAGCAGGAAGCTTATTCCCAAGTGATCTGTCAGTCAGAACGAAGGCTTTATTTAGACAGTGTGATTTTATTATTTGTGAAACTCTGCGGGGAATCATTTTCCTGCTGAATCCCTCACTTATTCCTCTCCGCTGTGGAACTCCTGTAATGAAACACATTTATCATCTGCAAAACGACAAACGGGCAGATGAAACTGTCTGTTTTGCTCGACTTGATTGCTAAATCCCCATCTCTCCTCTGCACCGGCCGCTCTCACCTCACCTGTGGTGCTATTGACAGCTTAATAATTTTGCCCCCGCAGTCTGAAATTAACTTGATCTTATCTGTCAGGAGTCCTTTGTTGGTATTGATTTAAGATATTAAGCCTGTCAGTATGCAAACAAAAGCTGCTGTGTGATGGTTTTATTGTCTGTTTCCCTCATTAGACTCTACACCTTAAACCCTGATGGGAGTCAGGATGGAGTTAGCCCAAGCTGTTCTCTGTTTGACTCCTCAGTACTTATTAATTATCAACACTGTCACTCTGTTGCATCTCCTGCTAGTTTAACTCCCCTCTGTGCCTGCTGTTCTCATTGTTGCAGCCTGAGCTCTTTTTCTGAAGATCTATTGTTTGAAGATCTCAAAGAGACAAAGCCTCAATAGAGATATTCACTTTTTATATGATGATAAAGCCTCTCAACAAAAGCCTTTCCTCCATCTTTTGACACGCTTGTTATGAAGACTTTTTGATATAAATATATATATATGCATTCACAATCCAAGCCCTCTCTCTAAATTAATCTCTCTGCTTCCATCTCCTTATCCTGCGCACCCCGAGCAGCGGCAGCTGAAGCTGGCAGACTCCCCTGACATTTGTTTACCACACCATCAATCAGGCCCTTGTCACTGACGCCTCTCAGGCAGCAGATCCTGCAGACAACTCCTCGACACAGCTTGGCACGTTACGACTGCAGCCTCCACCGAAGCTTTCAACAGCCACATGGGACAGAGAGAGAGGGAGAGCGGGAAGCACGGAGGAGAGGGAACTCCTCTTTGTGTTTAAACATCAGATGGTTGTGGCCTATTTATGTCTGTGTGATGTCTTGCGTGTGCATTGCTTTACAGCAGCGATTTGGGAATATGCTGGAAATGTATAGCTGGTCTGTACAAAGTGCAGATTCCACTGGACCTTTCTTTCCCAAATGAGATATCTTGACACAGAATTGTCATAACTGCAACATACATGTGTGTTTTCTCTTTTCACTGCAAACCATTTAAGTTAAAATATAGCTTAGTTTGACCCACAGTTTTAGAATAGATGTAATGCTGCTTCTGAGACACTTTGATATGAAAGAGATTTTCATGTAATAAAACATGGCATTGCTCTTTGTCCAAAATTTCCCCCAGTGCATCATCACATAAAACTACAGTTCATTCACCATCACTGCAGCAGCAGCTGAGACACGTTTGCTGAATCCCGACCTCATGGTCTTTATGTCCTCTTTTTTTCAAACGGCATTCATTTCTTCAGGACGTTTGTTCATTGATCCAGTTGTGTACTGCTTTCTCGCCCCCGTGACAGATCTTTGTCACCTCAGTTCTGGAAATGCAGGCCTAACCTCTGCATCTTTTAAAAGAGCTAAGGGAATCCAATTATTTTCCATGTGTAAACAACTTGCAGTGTCAGTGGCCAGGTGCTGAAATGTTGTTTCATCCCCTTCAGTCTTACTTGTGGCTGTTTTTTTTTTTTTTTTTTTAATATTATACATAGTGAAAGCATGCTGAAACTAGGGACAGTTTGTCTGCACGCTGACCTGCTCCTGGCTCTCATCTTTGTGCCTGAAAAAAACATTTTTTTGATCATCTTGTGTGAAAAGTGTATTCCGGACTGGAAAAGTTTCTGTTGACCAAATTGATCTCAGAGGAGAACAACATAGCCTTGGTGTATTGCCTGAATGTACATCAAAATGACTCATTTTTAGCCGCAATTTATTTTTGACTTCAGCCCTGCTGAATAACGCAGCCTCTACATAATGATCATCCGCTCATTAAGGCTGCAGAATCTGCTGTAGATAGTGTTTCCTGTGTTTAGCATGCAGATGATGCAGCTGAATCTTTTTTTTTTTGGTGTGTGTGTGTAGGAAGAGGCTTCTGTTCTGTGAAATTAAACAAAAGTGGCTTTCCAGCTCCTTCCCTCCACTCATCTAGACTTCTGTCCTGTCTCTGCTGATTTCCTGCCAGGTGCGGATCTGCAGGTTTGCCAAACCAAAGGCCCGACCTGCTGTTCCAAGAAGATGGAGGAGCGGTATCAGGTAGCTGCACGCAGCAACATGGAGTCTGGCCTGCAGGTTGTGAGCGCTCAACTCAAACGTCTTATCATCCAGAATGCTGCCATATTCCAAGGTAAGCAGTGAGCACAAGATGTGTTTTGAACGAGCAGACAGAAAAAAAAACAAAGCAAATCATAAACACTGTTTTAAATTGATAATTGACATCTTCAAAACAAGAGAGTCGGTACCCACATTCTTGGCTGCACATCCCTGTTCACGTCAGCAGCTCTCTCCTTCAGACAGTGAGTCACATATAAATAAAGACGAGGCATAATACACGCAGACAGAGATGAGACGCTCAGCTGCTGCTCGACTAAATGTTAAAATGGCAGAGACGTGCGGTTTAAGTGACTTTAGATGTAGTGCGGTTGTCGGTGCCAGACATGTTGTTCCAAAAAGTGACAGCCTCCTGAGATTCTGGCGCACTGCAGTCAGTGATGGCTGTTATTTACACAGTGAAAAAACGCCAGTCAGCAGTGGTCCTGGATAGCACTCACAGATGAGAGAGGTCAGAGGAGACTGACTGGTTCTAACTAACAGATGTATTCAAAATAACAGCTCCGCATGACAGTGAGGGGAAAAATGTTCAGATTGTCAAACCTGGAGACACTGAGGTTCAATTGCTGACAGCTGAGAAGACGAGGA
>JAPZDZ010000026.1:5618344-5637497 GCA_029783805.1 Acanthurus tennentii | reverse complement strand
CAGTGAGGGGAAAAATGTTCAGATTGTCAAACCTGGAGACACTGAGGTTCAATTGCTGACAGCTGAGAAGACGAGGATGAAAGTGAGTGACTGAACAGATGAAATGAAACCAGGTCTAATGGTGGAAGCAAATATAATATCCAAGTTACACTGTCAGATCAGCACCTCCTTGCTGAGGTGTTGCTTTAAAGAATGAGGCAGCTCTGACTACATCACAAACTTTGGTTTGATTTCATTTTTAAATCTCATTTTTAACATGGTCATTGAAAAATCCTTTTACATTCAAGAAAAATCTCTAAAGTCAGAATGTTTTAACTAAAAGAGATGCTGAAATACTCACTTGCACTTTTATTTACATCGCTGTAATTCCCCTTTCACTGGATTATTTTAAAGTTCGTAAGAAAGTCCAGCTAGTTCAAAATGTTGCATCCTAACTAAAACAAAGACAAATGATGATATTATCCCACATATCAGGACACTGCACAAGCTTTGTGTATCTCTTTTTCCTTTACATTTTTAAAAGCTTGAAAGGCCCTTGCTCCTGCAATATCCGAGTTTTTCTTCTATTTAATGTTCCAGTCAGGTCACAAAGGTCCTCCCAGCTTTTCTTTTAAATGTTCCCTATGTGTCCCATATAAGTATCGAGTGATAGTATCTCCTATTTTTATGAACTCACTGCCTCTGGATATAAGAAACACAAGCTCTCTTGGTATTTTTTTATAAATTAAAGATGTAACTTCTTAATTTGAAGTAACGTTATAACCTTAGTGTTAACAGTTTAGTGATCGTTATTATATCACTTTATATTACTGGTGTTTATCTTATTTTAGTATTTTCACGTATTTATTTTTTACATCACACTGTCAAATTTCTAGTCTAGTCTTGCAAATTTTTATTAATTTTCTAAAAATGGTTTTGGTTTTCGTCATTCGGCTTTGTTATGTGAGGCACTTAAGCCACATGTTCGTATAAAGGGTGCAATATACATAATAAAATGGACTTGAATTAGAGGTAAAGTATATTCTCAGCTGATACTCTGGAGATGCATATCAAGGCGCATACATTCCTTCTAATGAAGGAATAGTTCAAAGTTTTTGCAACTTTGCTTTTTAACTTTCATGTTAGAGTTAAATGAGACGACTGATACCAGAGGTACAAAGTTAAGTAAGTGCTCTCCTCAATCAAATATTTCCATGTTATACTACTTGATGCGTCCATTCTGCTGCATATTAGAGTGAAACATTGCACTTCATACTGTGCTCTGTACTCAACTACATTTACTTGACAGCTGTAGTTAGTCTAGTTATATATGAGTGGGTGCCAAGGGATGCCCCTCCCACACCTCATGTACACAGAGTAACACCCCATAAGCACCACCACTTACTAATGCACATACAGTATATTGCATTTATATATAGTTATACAGATATATGAGGGCTGTCTAAGAAGTTGTGAATGTGCTATCAATAAAATCTCCCACAACCTCAGACTTAATGGTCTTCAATGGTCACAGAAATTGTTAGAGACAGCAGAAAGGTCTAACAAAACCCCACTGAGGGAAGAGTTTATAAGCAACGTAGGGAATGTAGAAGTCATCATGGGAAAATCCACCACAAGCATTTTAGAGACAAGCATTTTGCTGGACCAGAATGCACCTGTTTTTCACTTTCACTTCTTTGGGGGTTTTCTATTTCTGTTATATCTGTTACTCAGCTTGATCGCTGGGTTGTGCAGCTTTGTGGATCAGTGGTTAACGCTGTCGCCTCGCAGCTAGAAGGTCCTTGGTTTTATTTTTAGCTGGGGAAGGATCTCTCTGTCAGTAAGTGCTCTGAGGCCCACAGCCACAGGTTCTTCTGCAACTTCAGCAGAGATGCAGACGTGCCTCCATCCTGCCTGTTGATGTCGGCAATCGTGGTTTGGTCGTCTATCCTCACTGACGCGTGCTTACCCTGCTGTAGGAGTTTGAAGTGTTGAAGGACCTTAAACACTGCCTGGTGCTCAGGCAGGTTGATGTGTTGGTTTCCCATCAAAGGCCATACACTACCTGCTGCTCCACCTCCATGTCGAGGTCACTGAGATCAAAGAAGATACTCATGTTTTGACTGTGCGGCTGCGCAGCCTCCACTGTGTAAGCTGCCTAATGTTAGCTTATGTTAGTATTTGTGCTGTGCTTATCAGTTCATTGTCCTTTTACACGTCTTAAATGGTGCTACTGCTGCTCATGTAGAATTTAGTATCACATCGTTCTTTCTACTGTGCCGTAGAAGTTTATACAAAAATGTATACAAAAACTTCATCAGAAATTTGAATGACTGCTGTAAACTTTAGGGGCTGGTTTCAAGTGAACTCCCACACAACAAAGAGGTACACAACTCTTTCACACAGTGCAGCCATATTAGAAGCAGTTGTTTTGAAATATCCGTTACACATTTAATGTTGTGCTTTTGTTATCATGCCGCACAGGCCTTTTCCATCCAACGCAGCGTCTCTGTTTACTGTCTCGGGGTTTCACTTGAAGTGGGATGTGCAGACTCACTGGGCCAACTTTTTTAAAAGCACATACTCATTGGTCGTGGAACACAGCACCATCCTGACATGCCAATTAAAACTTAGGGTTTAATGGGGACCGTGGGGTTTGCTTGACTCGGTTGTTACACACTAACTATGTTAGAGACTGCTGCTGTGGTTTGGCTGCACTTTCCTAGAAGGGGTTCAATACTAATTGCTTTAGCATAGGGCTTGAGAGAACTCCCCAAACAGCCCTGGACTGAAATCCTTTTAACATCCTGGTCTTATCTGTTTCCCTCTACTTCATTTTCATCCTCTCTCTTCTCCTCCTTTTTCCTCTCTCTCTCTCTCTCTGACCCTACCCCTCTCTCTCTCTCCATATCTGTCTTGCTCAATCTACTTGACTGTTCTTTCTCCTTCTGTCTTTCTCCCTTTGTCTGTCTCTTCCTTTCACGCTTGTGCTACTATTGGGAATTGAGTGCATGCCTTGTTTGCAATCTTCTTTGCTGCTCTCTGTCTCTTTTCTTTAGCGCTCACTTCTGCCAGAGATCAAAGGGCTTCCCCCTCTTCTCTCCTCTATCTCCCATCTCTGAGCGCTCTCTCTATCCCTGCATCCCCCTCTCCTTCCAGCTCCACCTGCCCTGCTCTGCTTCCCCAAGTCTCAGACTACACCAGAGGTTTTTTTTGCCCTTTTGAAGTCAACTTTTCCAAACAATGGAAAAAGTAATGGCTCTCTGTATCTTTGTCTTTTAAGCAGTAAGATGACAGGCTGCTTTAACATTAGGCCTCTTCCAGATCAATACCAGGAAATAGGTAGGGCATTAGGAATTTCTAATGATGCGTGCCTCTTGCGCCGAGTGTCTCATATGCCGTTTGACAATCTAATGAGCCTTAGCTGATCTCTTTATAGTGTACCAGGGAAATACTACGTAATGGATAAACTGCATCATCCACTCTGATATGTGACAGACTTTGGATTTCATTTTGATTCACATTAGCGAGCTCATAACACCATTTCCCCCCGTGTGCTCTGATTGCCTCGCACTCAATGGCCCGATGTTGTCAATTTAGCTCAAAACGAGAATCTGTAAACCTGTGCAGGATGCTCATCTTTAAATCTAATCTTTTAAAATGAAATGCTGATCCTGCGCATGCTGCGAATTTAATTTAGAAAATAAAATATGGAGTCCAATATTATTGAGGAGTGTATTAGTATGTGAAGCTGCATGTCACCGAGCAGCCAGGAGATAACTTGATACACGCAATTTATTGCAGATTTTTGACTCGGTGCTGAGGGGAGAGGACTCTGATGGGGGTGATATGAGAGCACTTAAAGGGCCACTGCACTAGTTTTACACATCTAGATCAGGACACTTTAGCTGACCCTCAGTATGTAGTTTAATCCCAGTGAAGGCTTACAAAGTCCACAAAAAACAGCAACAACTTGTCATTAACTTATTTCTTAAACATTATTCCAGCTCGGAAATGACAAATTTGTAACAGGAAGCCTTTGCAACAACCTGGACTGTGAAGTTTGAAAAACATGAGTGGATATGGTAGTTCATGTAAAGAGATTCTATTTAGCTGCTTTTATAGAAACTGCAGGTCTTATTAATTGTTGAGAGTTAGACTCTGGATATCTCAACTTTTACCTCTTTGAGTATTTACATCTCTTTTTTTCAAAGGTCCACTAAGTTAACAGAAGCTCAATTTAAGTTTTGTCTTTCAGTCTGAAATCCAGAAACTATATGATACCATGGTAGATGTAAAATGTAATTGTTAGTTAAATAATGAATACAAAATGACTTGAACAATCAATCAACTATTAGAAGTGTGTCAATTAATTTTCTGCAGTTCGACTAAAAAGATAATTTATTAAATCTTCAGCCCCAAAGCATATAAACAGACTGTTTTCAATGATCACCACCCACTGAGCCACTCAGCTCTACTTTGAGGCTGTAACTCAGTGCCTTAACACTGCTATCACACTGTGTCTCAGCCACTTAGGCACAGATTTATGTTTGTGATGTGGGTATACTGCACATCTCATGATCCCCCCTCTCCCTCACCCATCTGCTCTGCCCGTACCCCCTTTACAACTGTCAGACCAAGCAGAAACTCATCCAAAACCATCTTCTGGCATTTTGGGTGATTGGCAGCTCTAATTGTTGTTATTTCCCCCGCGATGTGTCCTTCAGAGAGTCGCTGCTGCTGTTGTTGTGATGCTCAGCCTGAGCCAGAGCCTGCAGATTAGAAACTAGATTATCATCCTTTGTTAATGAGACAAGCTTTTGTTTAAGTTTTTTAAAAAATGATTTGCTGAGGTTTTTTATTGCGTGAGAGCTGAGAGCCACTGTGACTGAGTGGCAGCGCAGGCAGGATCTGCGTACTTTTTTGTTGTGCGGTGCGTGTGTGAAATCACACATCATAAAATGAGCCTCTCTGGACTGCAGTACTGGTGGAGAGAACAAGACCACAGTGCTGTCTACTCACTTTCATCACAGCTCCATGCTCCTCTGCAGCCGGAGGATCAGTCTTCTCCCAGAGGGGAGTCACACTCAAGTCCAAAGAGCAAACCCAATTAATAAACATGAGAGGACAGGATTGGCCCGATTGCTTATAAAGTCAAATATGTGGGGAGGAAAGTTGAGCAGCACGAGTGTTTGAGCAGATATCAGAGAGTCTGTGTGATATCTGCTGAAAAAAGTGGGACAGCCAGCTTGGTACTCCTGAAATGACTCAATGAGTCCATAGAAGGCTGGCACAGTGGGGTGTTCGAAAACAGGTCTGACTTGGACTACTTTCAGGCAGCATGAGGGCGATCTGTATGTGGCTTCACTCGTTGCTGCGAGGCAGGGGAGCTCTCTCCACTTTACTCTGAACTCGCAGGGGCGACGCTCTGTAAATGATTGGGAGTTTTGAAGGAGCTTGAAAGGAAGCTTGTATCTTTTTATCAAACATTAAGACACCGGACAGCCCGCGGTGCACACTGCTCAACAAACTTGCCAAATATGTGTAAGGACACACACACATCGTACGCACGGTATTTGAAAAAGTTCACTCAACAGAAGTGTTAATAAATCTTCTTTTGTGTCCTTGAGTTCCTCATACCTTATTCCTAGCGGGCCAACAAATTAGCATCTCATTAGCAGTCTCAAAATATTCTATCGACTTCCCCCGCTTCTTGTGGATGGGTTTTAATTACTCTAAGTGTATAAGGAATTAGAATGGCAGACCCCTTGTGGCCCTGGTGGAGGTGGTTGTTGACCTTGAGAGGAGTTTTGCCCTCATTTGTCTCCAATAGTGCTGAATGGACGTTTGCCGTGGCAGAAACCCAAATGAGATGTGGCAGGAGGCAGATGATGCAGAACCTGGCAGGCCCGAGCTGCCTCTCCATCCAGCAGCCGATAATCAAAATCAGATCTCGCTGCCCCTCTGCATCCATTCTCCGTCTCCTGCTCGTTAGCCATCCACTCGATCCAAAGTGCTCCATGAGTCTGGACTGAGCAGGACTCTGCTCCTGCCATCATCTGCTTTCCATTAATCATCCCCTGCCTCATGCTCACCAGAGAGACATTTTTTCTTCTGGAGGTTTCCCTCAGTAATCCAATAACAGTGAGGTCTTGTGGGATACAGTGGGATACATGCCTGCTGCAAGATGTCTGAAGTTGTTTACTTGCTGCCCCAGGCTAATCTAATAACTTAATGATGGGGAGAGGCAGTTTTGTTACGTCCAATGGGCTCCTTCGAGCATCGTTTACAAGATTCGATGGGGTGAACCAGCCATTACCACATCTTCTTCTATCAAGTCATAATTTCATTTCAACTTAATCGCTGTGTTTTATCATTATGCGTTACTTCTTCGTTCGCCTATAATGAGATTTTCTGGACTTTTTGAGCACTCTGCTAGGCTGGCAAACTGTTGTAGAGATTAATATTTAATAAAGCAGTGTAATGCTGAGAGTACTGTCTGTTTGGGTTCTAAGGTTTCTCTGGGTGCTCAGGAGCCACAAAGGGAAAAGTCTGATTGTCTCTTTGCAGCGAGGAGCCTGAGAGAACATTTTTGTGTTTGTGAAGGAAGAATACAGAAACATAAGCACCAAAACATTCAGGTGCAGCAAATGCAGCAGTGATGCAGCCCCTCTAAGTATTTCCTCCCACAATTCAGTGTGCTGTTTGTGGAGATCTGGTCTCATATCAAACACTGCGTCTGTCCTCACATGTCTGTGTGCAGCTTTCTGCTGGATTGAGTTGACATGATCCGCATCTAAATCTAATGTGTGTTTTTGTGTCTTATTTTGCATGTGTGTTGTGATGGAGCCTTAACAAAGTTTCAGAAGGAAACTTAGGAATCCTGCTGTTTTAAGTTTACGCTGAACTGTACCGAGTGGAATTCTTGTCTTGTCTCTGATGCTGAATTTCTCTCAGTAAGCATGATGGTTGATGGTATTTTCAACCAGTTCTCAGTGTTTTCTTGGAGTGCAGGATTTTCAGTCAATACCAACAGGAACACTTTCATTGTACAAATATGAAAATATCACATACTGAATAATATATAGTGGACAGAGCTGTCATGATGTCAAACCCTGTTTTGCTGAGTATTGTTTTGAAGCCTCTAGTGTTGCATTATGGCTGTTTCCATTTTTAATTTTTTTTAGTGCCAGAAGTGACCGTGTTTTGAAGAGAGGGTAAAGCTAAAGATGATTTCTATTGTTAGTATTATGTAGCTGACAGTTTATGGCTGCTTTCCCTTAAAGCTGCCACGCCCTTAAATATGCCCAAATCTAACCTTAATATGATGTAAATGAGTGAGTTTTATGCACCATTTTATGTACCAGGCCAAAAATATGTCTCTTTTTGCTGCAGATTTTTTATTTTAATCAGAGGCTTATGATAGTTGATATGCTTTTGAACCAAAAAGTGGACACTTTTAAAAAACTGCAGTCTTTGGCAGTTTCATGTCAGCTTCATTTTTCAGCCCCTGAAGTTGCTGTTTGAGTAAAACCAGCATGAAACTCAACATTATCTCTGAGAAAACACTTTAGCAGTGACTTCACAGTGGGGTGATCATCTGTTTTGGCACTTTGGCCCTTCTCCTTTTCCTCAGCCACACCCTAATCTTCATTGAGTTTCACTCTTTTAAGTCTCATTTTAATGTGAAAGTAACTGTCAGGCAGGATAAAAGAGCAAATGTAGTTCCAAATTGTACTGATAAAAAAACTCACTGACAAAAAAAGTTTAATTTTAATCCTCTAGTTTACTAAAAGTGCATCTGGGCATAAGATGGGTAATAAAAAATACCCACACTGAACCAGAGAAGGTAAAACTTGACAAATTATTGCAGACTAAATACTTAATTTCAAAAAGGGGCAAACTTTGTACAAAAACAAACAAAAAGCCAGTGGTAGCTAATAGTCCCATGACTAACTATCAACGACTAGTGACTAGTTTCATCTTAGTGACTCTTGACACAAATCCTCCTATAAAGGACAGGAAATTCAATGCAGGGAATCAGGAAAACAGGAATATATTTGAGTGAGGCAATAGATAGCAAATTTTGCTGGGAGACTTTTGTATTTTTGAGTAAACAAGGGTTTTATCAGCAGTTCCTAAACACATAATATGTGATTTCTGCAGCAGTCTCTCTTTCTGTCAAAACACTAAAAAGAAAAGATGTAGTTTTATGAGGTTGTGGAGTAGCGTGAGATCATGGGATTTGTTTAGTTTATTGTTAAACAGCCACCAAATGACTCAGGCACAAATGTTCAGAGACAATGTAAAGTACAAGTTCTCTTCATGTTATGTTCAGGTTTCCTTTCAGACTTCCTTAAGAGCTTATTTGTCCCTGTTACCATTAATAGAGTTAACCTAACTTCATTTGTCGCCCTCTGACTGGTTGGTGACAGGTGACAAAATGAAACACACCGTTACCTTAAATTACATTAAAGAGTGTGAACATTGTTGAAACACTGGGCATAAAGTGAGTACAAAACTCACCAAAATGTACAATAAAAATATAGTTGTTTATAGACATTTTAATCGGCACATTTTACATGCTTTACATTTAAGAGCATTAAAATTTCAAATAAAACCTTGAAACGTTCGACACTTTTTAAATTAGAAATGCATCAAGTGATTCTTTTGGGATCTTCCTCATTAAAACACTAAGGGACACAACTCTTAAGGTGTTCCCTGCCTGAGGTTTACTCTTGCCTTGTTATGACGGCAGCTCGGGTGCAGAGTAACTCACCAGGGAAACCAAAGTAGAGGAGGTGAGTAATAATCACAGTGGCTGTCATGTTTTTGTCCACAGACCACTTCGAGAGGCTGCTGAAAGACCTAAACATGAAATCAGCTTTTCCTGAGAGTTGTTTTTCTTTCTTTTTTCTTTCTTCTTTCATTTTTTTTTAAAAACCAAGATAAACCTTTGTTTTCATTTTTACATGCCTTCGTTTTTCATTGTTTGGCTTTCCAAACTGTCTGTCTTATCTCTCCGGGCTTTGTGTAGGATGCCAGGCGCTCCTTTCTCCACAGGAGGCCTCAGCATCCTATCCCCAACAGGGCTGGCATCCTGTTTAAAGTGCTCCTGTTGTCTCGCGTGCTTCACAGTACACCTTTTTAATCGAGGCTCCGTCTTTTGATTTGACCGCACTCAAACCCAAAAACGCGACGGCTGTCTCACTGCTGATAATATGTCAGCCAGTCTGCACCCCATGGGGTGGATATTTGCATATTATTTCAGCTGTGGCTCTGAAAATCTTCAATAGCAGAATTATCACCCCAGAATGAAAAGAGCCAACTCTGTCAGACTTGCACTTTGGGCTGTTCATCTTACGCATTTCCACAATTATTCTTAAACAAAAGCTGATTTCTCCACTGAGATTAAGTGTCGGGAATTATGTTCACATTCATTCTGGGAAGACCTGTGGAGAGGAGGATTAGTTAGCTTTGCTTTTACGCTTGTTTTAGATATGGAAAGAAACATGATCAAATAGCAAAAATCCTCACAAATTTGTGAATGAATCTTTTGTTTGTTTTATCTTGTGTCCTTGAATATTTTTTTATAAACACTGTTTTAGGCGATAGAGAAAACCTTTCAGGATTTAAACTGAACTTTTTTAGTAGTAGTAGTAGTCGTTTTTTCGAATACTCTCACCCACTTATTTTGTCTCTAGCTTGAAAGCAGGAGTTTGTGTTTTTACTCCTTCCAGACAACAGACACAGCTTAGCTCTGACAGAGCTGCCTCATTAAATTCATTCATTCTCATTCAGTCTTTACAGAAAAACTAGAGTTTTGATCCGGCAGTGGTGTCACCTCAGCGGAGTGTTAACTGCAGGAAAGATACATGATTTCTATTTGTCCCTACAAATCCTTCGCCACCTCCACTGTAGTGTTCTTTACGCTGATGTGTCGAAAAAATTGTCACGAGTGGTTTCGAGGGACGAGCGTGGCTCTTGGTGTTCGAGCCCCATTTTAATGATGTGCCCTGTTGCACGCCTCTCGAGCTGTATTTCATCATAGAGGAAAAACAAACAGTGTGGAGTGAGGATCAAAGTGTCATTTGAAATGCTATCATCAAACGGAGCTGAGGGGACTGACAGCTCCTCCCAGCTCCAGCTGAGAGAAGGAGCCTTTGTTTCTCTCTCCGTCTGATAACTGGTGCATCACCCGGGATGAAGAGGAGAGGAAAGGAGAGGCAAGGAGAGGAAATGAGAGAGGAGGAGAGGAGGGAGGAGGGGGGAAAAGTAGAAGGAAAGTAGAGGAAAAGCAAGGAAAGGAGAGGAAAGACGAGGAGAGGAAAGGAGAGGAAAGGGAGTAAAATTTAAAAAAAGGAGGAGGAAAGGACAGGAAAGGAAAGGAAAGGAAAGGAAAGAAAAGGGAAAGAGAGGAGAGAAAATGAATGGAAACTGAAAAGAAGTGAATAAAAAAGGTAAGAAGAGGAAGGGAAAATTTAAAAATGAGGAAAGGAGAGGAAAGACAGAGAGAGGAGAGCAGAGAGAAGGAGAGTAAAGAGGATGGGAGAAAATGGATTGGAGAGCTAAGGAAAGGAATAAGAACAGTGGAAAAAGAAGGAAAGGAAATGAAAAGGAAATAAAGGGAAACAATATGGCAAGGAAAGGAAAGAAAGGAAGACAGAAATGGAAACTGAATAGGAAATAAGAGAAAAGGTGAGTGGAAAAAAGGAAAGGAAAGGGGAGGAGTTGGTTGGCAAGTAGAGTTAAGAAGAGGGCAATACAAAAAAATTGTAGAGAAAAGGAAGAGGGGGGGTGAAGAGAGAAGGGAAAGGAAACTAATTGAAAGCAAAGTAAATTTAAATGTTAGGAGAAAAGAAGAAATAGAGGAAAGTAAAGGAAATGAGATGGGAAAGGAAAGGAAAGGAAAGAAGATAAAAGGGAAAGAGGAGCACGTTGACATGAACACATCTCTTACTGAGCTAACGAGCGCCTTTAAATGAATCGCCCAGCGTCTCCATGCATCATGTGAGACTTTTTCCACTTAATGGGTGATACAAATCTGCTTTTCAGAAATGCCCACAGGCCTATTTAATCAAAGCCCTTTTCTTTGAGCTACGATCAATGCAAACGCAAGATCACATTTGAACAGCCACATCTATTAACAAGACATGTTTGAAAAAGTACACATTTGTCTTCATATTAACCCAAATGGAGGCTATTCTTAGATGTCGCTTTGTTTATATTTATCCTCACTTCGGGGCATGCATGCTCCGTATAAATCCATGAAGCCTTTATAGCTGATGTGTCGTGGTTGCAGAAGTTCTCTCTCCCTTTTTACTCAAAGCTATCACTCCTTCAATCTGAAGTTTGAGCTCAGCTCTGTGGGGGCAACCCAAGCAAGACCTGAAGGTGTCTGCTTGTCAGTCTTTTTCTTTGTACACCACATTTGGCAGGTTGTGGCATGGGACACCTCTTCCAGAATTAATCTTCACAGTGTCCTTGTTTATGAAAAGCATCCTCCGCTTTGGCAAAGTGCACTCTACAGTCGGTTTACTCAGAGGTCTAAGTTGTTTGAACCTTATTCAGCTTGCAGTCTCATAATATCTGCACAGTTTCCCTGAAAAGGAAGATTAAAAGACTGTCACAGTTCTGAGAAGCGACCCATTTATTTCTGCTCATCCTCTGTATTTTCATCGTTCTTCCTTCACCTCGCGACCTCGCCAGTTTGCCCTCTTCCTCCTTCTCCAACCATGCACTTATAGTTCAAAGAGATGCATTTTTCATTCTGGCCTATGAAATATTGAAACACTTATGCAACTTGAGCTCAGCCATGCAGACGTAACAGCCTGTCAGGGCAGGGCAGAGGGCTGATCCTACATCTTTGGGATCTCATGGCTTATTTACAACAATATAAATATGTAACAACAATTAACCAAATTGAACTTCCTCTGAAAGAGGGTCACTGTCCTGACTTGAAAACCACCATCAAAAGCAGAATGAGTCAGATTTTTCCTAAAACTAACATAAAGACTCATTAAAAGTCATTTTTTTCCGATCATCACTGATGGCCCACTATAAGTATGTGCTGTGTGTATCTGCAGAGACTTTGACTTTTGCTTGTATTCCTTACTTTGCTGAATTTGGGGCATTTCTGGCCTTCAGCCTTTTGGCACTGAAGAGTAGCCCCTGGTCAGATAGCATGCAGGGTGGGAGAGCAGGAGTACTAATACCACAGTATGGACTTAAATACTTTAGTAATGTTTTTTTTAACCACAACTGCTGATGTCAGTGTCTGATAGTTTTGTTTCTCAGCAGTGTTGCATGTTTATTTCTTCTGTCTTACGCTTACAGATAATGAAATACACTTTTTTAAACCACCATAGTTTGACCTTTATCGAGTGGTTCATAGTTTGCCTCTGACCTTGGTACCATGACTGGTGGCTAGCCTGGATTTGACATCAAATCTTCAACTCCCCAAAGAGGTGCCAGATCAGAAATGATGATGATGATGAAACAATGACTCATTTTAGAGGACATATTACCTATTTTTGTTCTGGTAAAAGGAGTTGTTGTAAATGAGCTTTTCTAAGATCAGAACATACACCTGTCACCAATGAAATTGTTTCGCTATGGCTAAAACGTGCAGTTGTACAATGTATAATTTAAAGGTTTAGTTAATGACCTCAAATCACATTTGATTGGATAAATGTATGCGTTTACCCTCGTGTTTAAGATGAGTCATCAAAAATATTTTTACCTTTTACAGGAAGAAAAGATGGAGATCCTTTTTTTTTTTTTAAACTAAAGGTTCAATATGTAAGAAAGCCACCTGTAACATTTAAAATCTAAGCATAAAAGCGGAAAAACATCACTAGAGTAGGTTGCTAGCAGCTGCCAACTGCAGCATCTGTTAGTTAGCTGCTCTGCTTTTAAACAGGGGGTTCAGTGGAGTTCAGGAAATACAGTTCAAAGGTGATTTTGAGCAGCAAGGACACAGGAGGTGATAATCAGAAGAGGAGTGAGAGAACAATCAGGCATCAGTCCGATCCTTTTACTATACTATTTGACTATTGCCTCTTGAGGTACAAAGTGGTATTACAAGAGAGGGCAGGCACCTTTGTACATAACAGCAAAACTGTTATTTCTTCATATTTTGTTGACATTTAAATTTTATTTTTGATCATTTTAAACTTCAACACTTGCATATCGCATCCACTATCACATATTTTGATCCAGAACGTGCATGGTAGCCATTAAGTTTTTACACCTTCTTTTTAAAACAATATCACTACCACCTTTCAGACTCCAGCTGAAGAAGCAGGCTTATTGAAGCGATTGACTCTAGGAATTATTGATGAAGCAGGACACCATGTTCACCCAGCAGGGGTGTGTGAACAGGGCACTGTAGCCCCAGGGCGAGCCAGGACTGAGCAGCCTAACGAAGGAAAGAAAGAGAAGGTGGTGTAGAGGAGCTGCTGCACGCCTCTCTGCCCGCGTGGCGTGACTGATGTGAGGAGAAATGTTTGGGTGGTGAGGAGTCTGCACCAAGTCCCAGTGGAGCCTCATCAGTAGTGCACCTCTTTACTCCACCTCCCTCCCCCCTGCTCCCCATACATCCCGACATCTCCGACCCCTCCTGGCTGGACGAGAGGCTAAGTGGTGTGAAGCAGGGAGCTCTCGGACAAGCTCCATTACTCCTCCTCTGAAAATTCCCCCGGTCCGCCTGTCAGTGGAGAGGTGATGGGATGGGTGTTGGGGGATGTTGTGTCGATCAAAGGAGGTAGAAGAGGGTAGAGTATCATCCATTTAACAACTCCCTCGCAGGCCATATACGCCTTTTTAGTAACATTCTAACAATGGCTGTAAAAACAGTTAATTTAGCCCTGTTAGCTTGATATTTAAGCATTGAGCTTAATGTCCGGTTGTCTTTTTTCCTCCAGAGAGGTAAACTCAGACTGTGAGAGTGGCAGGGCGATGGGAGGTAAAAACAGAGAGAAGGAACTGTCATGGTTAACTCAGACCTTGTTAGTATCGATCCTCTCGTATTGAGCACCCTTTCATTTATTATTCAACTCCGACTGATGGGCACAGATGGAGGTTGGAGAGGGTGGGGATGAATTGTGTTTTAGTATGTTTTCCTAAGCAGTCTAAAATGTTTTCCTGTGATGGCACAGATAATAACGAGCCACAGGGGGGTTGTTTGACAGCCTATAGGGAGGGCCTCCGTGTGGCTGGTTGTCCCTTGGTTATTCCCGGCTCTGTCAGGTCTGATGGGTGATGCAGGCAGCCCTTGTGGCCTCCGCTGCCTAACAGGAGGCCGGCATGCCTGCTCCCCTCTGCAGCGCTGCGGTCCACTTCAGGGGATGTCAGTTTGAACAAGGCGAGTGGAGGGGATCGCTTCCTATTAATATTTGAGGAGCTCTCGTCGCTGCAGCTGTTTACTTAACAGAACACGCTCCGGGGCTCCCCTGAAGAGCGCACCACAGAGGAGCTGACAGCACCACCCTGTCACTCACTCCGCTTGCCCTCCACCCCCTACAACCCCCCCCGGCCGTCTCTCACGGGTGCTGTGCCGCTACCTGTCTCCTCTCCCGGAGCCCCGTCTCCCTCCTCATCCATCACAATCCCATCGTGTCGCTTCCTGACTGTCAACCTCTGCAGTTACTGTCATTATTTTTCATTTGTGCAACCATGTTGTACGAGGTAAGCGCACGCGCTCGCACAGTGAATGATTCTGTTGTTTTGCTGTCTGCGTCTCTGTTTCAATTTGTTAACATATCTGTATCTGTGATCCATTTCATCAAGATCTCCCCAATGTGTCAGAGTTCTGCTTGTTTTCCAACCCAGAGAAGTACAAGTGGATTAATGGCTGTTACAGTTGGACCAAGCTATGTTCTCCTCCTCCTCCTCCTCCACCACTCGAATGATGGTGACAGGCAACCACCCGTGCAGGCCGTGCCACTTCCAGCCTCATTTGCCTGATGTGTATATCACTGCTCTGAAGTCAGACAGAGTTCAGGGGTTCATGCAGCTTTTATAACTGAAAGCGTTTTTCCTCTAATTTCTCACTGTCTTGTTCTTGCAGATAAGACACAGTTCACACTGTTAAAAGTTCAACATTCAGGGGAAAAAAATGCTTTTTCACTTTTTAAATGAGAGTTATTAGATGAGAAGATTGTTTAGAAGCTTTATACATAAGCTTATGTTCTTAGCATGAAGACTGGAAATAGAAGACCAGCTGCCTGAATCTGACCAATGGTAATGAAATCCCCCCGCCAGCACCTCGTAAGCTCGGAGCGGACCTGAGGATTAGCTGACAGAGACTGAACAAACCACACATACTGATTGTTTCCACCAACTTGCACAGATTTTCAGTCTTTGGCAGTCAGAAAGGAGCATAAGTCTTACAAGTAAATACACCAGACAACAAACTGAACCACCAGTCACGGTGAGTTTGAGGGTAGACCCCCCCCTCAGCAAACCCAGCAAGAATGCTGTCTGCAACTTTTAACCCTGACAAACATGGATGGCAACCAGCAGTTTACATTTTTATTATGTTTGTATATAATATTATTTATTATGTTATGTATATTAAAAAGGAGAAAAAGTTCTTTGGTTGGGAAGAATTTAAGGAACAGCTGTTAAACTGCAGGTACATCTCTAAAGTGATGTCATCAGGTTCGTACGTGCAGTTGAAAGTATAAAACATAAAAAATCTTCATGAGTAATAACAGCAACTGAGTTACTTTGGACTTTAAAGAGTTTTAATATCAGATATCATATGATCTAATCTGCTGACCATCTGAACCAGGCTTGAACAGACCTTTCTTTCTTGGAATAGCTCTGTCCATGTCCCAGTGTTGGTGCTAAGTTTAACAGGCTGCTATGTGGCTTTATTTTCAACATAGAGTTAAAACAGAGTTTTCAATCCTTTCATTAAAATCCTGTCTCTTATTGGGTTCCAAACTTATCAAAATACATCAGACATGGCCATGACAGCTATATTTATAAAGTGCTTATAGAGAACAAATAAAAACATATCTTTAAAATGTATAAATTTTATTAAAGAAAAGGGCCTTTTTTTTTTTTTTTTACTCAAAAATAAATCATTAGCTCTGTTATGCATTCTGGTCCCGACCCAAAGTCTGGGAATATTGCGTTAAACCACTCTTTTAAGCTGAGGCTCGTCATAACTGAAGCAAACTGAAAAAAAATGAGATTTGAAGTTGGACTCTTTATACTTTTTCGGCAAGGTTTTCTTTTTGACTGTCTCTCTTTTCCCTTTTCCTCTACCTCCCCGCTACCCAAAGGCTTTCTGTTCCCCTCAGTGTAGCAGGATTTGTCACAGGTGTTAGCAGGAAGCTCTTGTTGCCATTGTACCGCAGTGTCTTTTCCTGTCCTGCTTTGAACCCCCAACCTTCTCAGGATCAGATGCAGGCTTGATACTCGCAAATAAATAGCAAAATCTTAATGGTCAAGACAATACCGGGCTGAGAGGTAAGGTCTGTTTGTGTTTTTGTGTGTGAAATACCCTATTAATTGAAAGAACAAGAGCTGCAGCTTCCCTGAGCCGGTGCAGTTTTCCTCTCATGTAGAGTTTTGTCTTTTGCAGCTTAATTTGCACACCTTATACCACGCTGGTAGCTCTTATTTTGTGGTTTTGTTTGATGTCAGGCTGTGTTTTTTTCTAAATTGGCTCATTTGTTGAGCAAAACTGCACAGACAAATGCACCTGGGAAGGTTTAGCGGCTGCTCACGTGTGTGCCTGTATGCAGACACTGTAGGTCGTGCACAGGTTCGCTTGGTTTGCTGATGTTACTCATTACCTTTCTCTTCTTCCCATTCAACTACAGGCACATGCATATATGTATGCATGCCACATTTTGGTATATAGAGCATTTGTTTACTGTGGTGTAGGTGAAGGTTTGATGTTGGCAAAGAAGAGAGAGCAAAGTGAAATGGAAGCTTGAAAGGAAAAGTGCTTTGTTTGGCAGCACAGGCAGAGAAATGTGGGCTTTTCAAATGTTACACATTTTTGTAAAAGTGCATTGAATTTTAACTATTCAAGTGAAATGAAGGACTAAGTTCCTTAAATATTTCATTATTCATTCAGTTAAAGGTGGACTAAGGACATTTAATCCCTCTGATTAATGCAGTCTTTTCATTTGGGTTTTCCTGTGCTCATTTTCTCATCTACCTATTGACTTATAAAGGGCTCTACAACACCAACCACTCTGAACATGACAAAACATTCATCCTCATAGTTTAAACTGGGTCTACTGTTGTATCACTGAAATTTAAAGGGTTTGATGCAGGGTTAAAAGGCAAGACACACAGCCTCGCTCTAACAACAAAATGGCAGCGCTCTCCTTCATGCATTTTTTAGAGGGGCATTGAGGGTTTTTTTTTTTTGTGGGCAGTCAGTAAAGGTGAAACACACACACGCACAAGGAACTGTCCGAACCCTGAAAAACCCCAAGAGAGGTGTTGGGTTTAACCACGACATTTCAGAGCAAACTGTAGACAAGACCCAAGGGTGTGGTGGTGACTGGATCTCCTTACAACACTCCAGGACGAGCACAGATGCCCTCATGAGGTTAAGAGGCTGAAAATTGAAGGAGTGCCTCTGCAGGCTAATGACTCACTTGGAAAAAAAAATGGTTGGTAGCATCTGCAGAGAGGAAAGAAGAGCAGACTTGTGTGTAGAAGGCTGGTAGAAAACGGATTCAATGAACATGTGTTTTCTGTGTTAGTCTCAACCTCAGAGCTACACTAATCAATATTTTAAATCAATTAAAAGACTTCATGTAATATGAAAGTCATCACTTGTACCATCCAGCTCTGCAGCTCCTTTCAGCAGTGTGGAGCTTAAGAGCTCATTGTTTTTTAGCCCATTCTGCACAAATTTCACTCATCCACCCTGTTTTCAGTAAATAAGCTCTAATAACCCAACTGTGCACTGCATGCACATCAACAAATGACTGACAAACTTTCAAGTAGCTGCTGAACAAAGTAGAGTATTGTCAGGTGGCAGGAACAGGATTAAAATAGGCTAATGTTCCAATGCGTCTGCTGTTATTGTGAGCAACCAGTGTTTTCACTCACATGATGAGGCCTGAGTGCAGCACCCAGGGAACCACTTGAGCTGCATTAATGTAAAATCAATGTGGAGAGGGAATCAAAAATAACTAATGATGGCTAATTTACAGTATAGCTCAGTTGGCTGTTTGGAAAATGGGAGATGCTGCTGCATTTGGCTTCATCTCTGTTTCTGAACTTAACTTCAACTCCTCTGACTCTACAGCTTGGCTAGTAAAGTTATTCTTTCAGACTATTGCTGCATGCTAGCTTTGATTCTTCAGTGCAGACATACAACTTCACTAGAGCAACTACTCCTGGACTGCTAATTGTCTTACACTGTCTTACACTCTTATTCATAAGTTCAATAAAATTTAAACGAGGAAGTCGACTTATGACAGTTCACCCCACTGCAGTTGACATGAACTGAGAAATCTCACTTTCTGTTATTGCAAATGAACATAAACATTTCAACCGCTCAGCAGTCGTCTCCTGTTCTCCTATTAGTCGAGGTGGAACAGAAGTTACAAAAAGTTATTGTGCACAATATGAGTGTGTGTAGCAGCGTGGCTCCATATCACACAGTACATGAAAGGAGTGTAAACACAGTTACTGTTGGGAGCATAATTTAAAGAGTGACACAGCCTTGTTTATGTCAAGTTTTGTGATGGCGCTTCTAGCAGGCAAAATCCACCGTTGAACTTTAAATCAAAGCCTCCGCTATAGGTGACAACGGTGGGACTGCCGCCTGCTTCGACTATAAACTCAGCTTCAGACAAAAAAATGCAAACCTCAAGGAGTTTAAACTTTCAAAACCTCTGAGGTGATAGTATTTCTAGTCTGAACAAGGACACGGTGTCAGTTAAGTGAAGGTTTTCCAGTCGAGTCCTTAGAGCAGTCGTTCTGAAACTGGTGGGACATGAAGCATCTGCAGGTGGGTGACCGGGGGGCAAAGGTGTGAAACAAAATAAAATTTAAGGGGTTTATGAAGGGAAAAATAATCAAAAAGAGTTAGCAGATACTATCAACCTCAGTTACATTTCACTAAAATTCAACCTCCTCTTTTAGTTGCTTTTTTGGCTTCTGAAGTCAATCATGTCTAAAAGGTTTT
>JAPZDZ010000026.1:5603550-5618244 GCA_029783805.1 Acanthurus tennentii | reverse complement strand
TTACATTTCACTAAAATTCAACCTCCTCTTTTAGTTGCTTTTTTGGCTTCTGAAGTCAATCATGTCTAAAAGGTTTTAAAATTATCGTTCTTTCTTTTTAAGAAGCACTGAGGGTTTAGCCAAATTAAGACCTCAGGAACAACTACAGGGTGATTCCTGTTGAGTCAGAGTTTGATTAAATTTGGTTAAAATGATCAGACCACTTGTAGACAGACACAATTAGAGCAAGAGAAGGGTCTGTCAGTGGTCTGAAGAAAAATTATGCCTCAATAACAGAAATAACAGACCTCTGCAGCAGCCAAAGTCACATTTGAGTCTTATAACTTTGCACTGATATTTAACCTTTATCTGAAGGGTCAGGTTGGCTGAGCTGCTCTCTCGTAGCAGCGTCCTGTTTACAACAACATTTACAGTAACACAGTCTCAAATAAACAGATCAGAACATTCAAGGTGCAGACTAAAAGCTAAAAGATTTAAGAAGAGTCTTGAAGTTACAGAGATATGTTTTGTCCATTTTTGCTGCTATTCATGTGGATTAAATGTATCATTTAAAGATAAACCGTAGTTTAATTTCAACAGAAAAATGTTCACAGTCAAAGAACCTTGTGTTCTTGGCTGCTAGGAACAAGGATTTTTGTGTGACTGATTGTAGATATTGGCCGTGGACAGCTATTTTATTTCTTTGGTTCATGCTGGCGGAGAGCTCTACTGTTCTTTGAAAAATAATAGGCAGCCTTGGGAATGTACTGGAATGAAAGGACAAGACAAGGCATGTCAGGAAATTACTTTCTCTCTAAATTATTTTTTATAAAGAATTCAGTTCTCTGAAGCAACGTCTGCTATTGACCGCTTCCCTTTGGGTCTTTTATTTTTTAAAGCCTCTTTGTGTCCGACTTAAAATAAAATAAAATAAAAAAAAAACACACACTGAATGAAATTTGAATGAACTGAATTTTCCTTGTAAAGAAAGCACAATCAATAGCTGTTGCTGTCATTTGCGCGGCAGGAGAGACTTTGACTGTCAATGTCATTTGAAAGTGTGTGCAGTTTGAATGGCAGCGGGGACGCAGCTGCTTTGAGGCTCGCAGTGAGACACTGAAGAGAAGAACACACAGAAATTAAACCTACGGCACAGAGCTGCAGTCTGAATGACGACGGCTGTCACTTCGCCAGCGTGACACTGAACTTGCACTGCTGAGCCACCAGAAGTTCAACTGGATCAGTGAGGGAGTGTGACAGAAATAAGTACATTTCATCTCTTCATTTATAAAGGTTTTGTGGGAAATGAATGCTTGTTAATATGCATGTATGTGTGTGAGGCGTTGCTGGTGTAAAGCCCAGTGTGCTTCCTGCTCTTGTGGCTGCGGGTCTAATTATGAGGCCTCAGACGGAGCCAGAGGCCAACAGGTGTCTAGAAGAGGCTGCTCTGGATCAAAGCCAGTGAAAATAATTAGACAACCCAGCTCTCCCCTCTCTTAGATAAGACTAACTGCCTGCCGCCTCGCACTCGGACACGCTCTAACCACAGACCACATATCCGCAGCCCTTTTACTTAGAGGCAGAATCACACAATCAGTTACATTTATGCTCTGTGGTGCAAAGACGGGGGCTGACAGACGCACAGACACCCTCATGCTGTTTTGTTTGTGTGTGTTTGTGTGTGTGTGTGAGCGCATATATCTGGGCGCACGCAGAGCGCTAAGGGGTGAACACAGGCAGACAGATGCAGAGTAATGCCACTCAGTTGAATATTTTATCTGTTCATCATTAACACGCAGCCAGGAAGCCAAGAGCAAACTTTAAAGGGACAGACGCCTGCTCCACCAGTGCTGTGGCATTTTCATGGCCTGATTTCAAAGAGGCCCTTTGAAGTCTCTTAACTAACTACACACGAGCCACATTTATCTAAAACTACTGAACGACGCAAAGTCTGATCAGCTCATCAAAAAAAGGAGCCTGATGATTTGATTCGATTCAGCTCCGCCGGTCTCACCCTGCTGTGACATGACTAACCTTGACTATGTCTGATTAGATTTTTTGTCAAAAAGAGATGCATGGTAAAAACATTTCCAACCGTGACCAGAAAATAACATGTTCAGGTTCTGGAAAACATATTTAATAAGAAAGAAAACAGGGTAAAATGTGTGGGAATTTTAAGTGGAAGCTGTTAAAGTGAATGCATCTGGAGAACACAACTCAGAAAAAAAAGTTCCTGGATCCATCAGAGATTGTACATGACAAAAAATAAATGACAACAGGTTATTAAATCTTAGCTACACCATCTGTTTAATCTATATAAAGCCATCTTTTCTGCAGCAACACATGCAAGCTGTACCTTTCCTCAAGCACCAGTTTATCACTGCCGTGTGAAAGACTTAAAGGTCCAGTGTGGAGGATTTAGAGAGATCTATTTTTAGCACATAGTTGCAATGGAACATAAAATTAAAATGTAAGTTTTCTTTAGTTTATAATCACCCAGTTATAGGAATCACTGAGTTTTCATTATCTAAGGATGACCCTTTTATATCTACAGAGGAAGCAGGTCCACTTCCATTGAGTCCGCCATGTTTCTTTAGCAGCCCAGGACGGACAAACCAAACACTGACTCTAAAGAGGCCCCTTTTGTGCTTTTTTGTGGGTTCCATGGTTCTCCTGTGCGCCCAAGGGAGGCTGAAATCTGCAACTTCACCCTTGGGCTGCAGCTAAATCCTACACACTGGACATCTAAGTGGTGTTGACAAGAACTAGAAATGGAAAAGCACTCATAAATTTGAGAAATAAATGTATCAATTAGCTTTTAAGCACATGCTTTTTAATAGGAAAATATAACAGGCTATCACTTCAGCTCAGCATAAAAGTGCTTGAGTGATATTTCATTTGCGTGCCCTACAGTTACACACTGGTATACGGGCCCTCTGGTGAGATGCACGGTGGATGTGATGCATATGTAAATGCAGGCATTTCAGCCTTTACATCGTGATGCTGGGACTGTGACTTTGACTGCTGTCCTTGCAAAACTGAAATCCTCACAATGAATATACATTTACTCCTGCTGCACAAAAGTAAATATGAAAAGTGTTTGATGCTATTAACCCGGAGAATCAAAAGGACGCTGCTACCAGGGACTTGGATTGTGTGAAGAAAAGCTCCGTATCCACACAGACTGTAAACACAAGACCTTGATCAGTGAGCCTTTGAGCTGCAGAGGCGGATTACTCCCAACAATCATCTCATGTTTCACCTGAAGGTAGCAAACTTATTTCTCACCAGTGACAGAAGCTCAGTAACTCAGAGGTTGCAACCAGAGGTTACCAGCCACTTTCTGATGCAGCTGCTAATTGCAAACAAAAGTTATTTCTTAGTCAGCCTAAAATGCCTGTTGTTGTTGTTGTTGTTTTTGGTTGTTGTTGTCTGTCCTTACATGCAGAGAGACGTGGTGAAGGACAGATGATTCCATGTTGTGAGCTTCCAAATGTCATCACTGTCATTAGCTGTGCACACGAACCCCAAGGGTGCAATGAGACTAAATAGGAAAAGAGACAGAAAAGAAAAACGTCCTTGAACATTTAGTTTGGATATAAAGTCGATGTAGTCAGTGCAAGTGTTTGTGCTTTATTTATACTTTAGATTTGTTCACTGCTTTTATAATAAAAATGTGATCATTAATTTTTGAATCATTTCTTTTTTTTCAGAGTAGCTTTTGCATCTTTCTGTGTGCCAGCATCTTAACTAAAGTGTACCACCTGCTTATGTTACAGTAAGTCTCTGCTTGAGCACCGGGGGCCTTCTGGTTAACTGGTTCTCCCTCCCTCCTTGGTTTGATGTTTAGGTTGTGTTTTCAACCTTCTTGTGGCTCCATTCAAGGTTAATCAGACTTGGATAGCATGGATTTACCGTTGAATCTGGAGTGCTGAGAGCTCCTGGGATGCTGTCAGTGTTTTTACTGTGACTCATCGATCATGACCTGCATGCTGTGTTGGTGTTTAGGCAGAGACTTTAATCCTGCAAAGACCTTAGAGGACAGAACCTGTTTAATTGATAGTTAGGCTTTGTAACACTACTTCTAAGAGCAGCCAACAGGTGGAGCCCTCAAAACTTGTAACATAAATGTGATTGGCTCTGGTGCAAATATTATTTTTTTTGCACACCTTGCAGCTTCCATCCTGCAAACAGAATCGGATCCTGTCAGTGCTAAGACAACAAAACTCAAGTCAAATAACTTGTTGAAAGTTTGCTTGTGTACAGCTAAGAAGTGTCAATATAGGACTTGAAAAAGTGAACTTATGTTTGAAAAGTTAGACAACGTGCTCATGATTAAATGTCTTCAATCAAGGAAAAAAAAACAACACAGCCCTGCAGTCTGTGTGCTGCTTCTGCCACCGATTATCATATTTGTCCAAAAGAGGGTAAGAGTGCCACCAAAATCTGTGGCCAAAAAAGATATTACATCTGTTGAGACTGTTGTGTGACATTATGATGATTTTTCTTGAACCCTTCCTCTCATGTCAAACACAAGCAAATGCTCATGCACATGCTGGCATTGACATCAAATATATACAAAACTGTAAATGTGGTACACAAGATGGAAGCGTAGTATATTTAGTGATAACACTTATGTTAAAGTAGTTTTTAATGTTGCTGAGTCATGGTTGCCTTGAAGACTACAGGACACAAACTATCTGGCATTTAGTAACTGAGTGGCAATAATCGCCATCTGTTATGGGCCCCTGAAAGCCTCCTGGTCCCAGTGCAATGCACCTATGACGCTTTCATCAGTGCATAGTGATAAAAACTACCATAGGAAAACAAATGGGAAAGTGTAAAAGTAAAGGGAGTTCAGCTCTATTATTCTCAGTCGTGCACCCATCGGTGCAGTGCTGCTGCTCTGGTTGCACTGTAAATATTTACAGCAGTGAGCGGAGTCAATGACTTGTTAAAAGTCTGGTTTGGATGTGATGGCCGTTTCTAAGTCATGGCACTTGGTGGGCCTGGTGTGTCTGTCCTGATTGGTCAAACAAGTGGATTCTACCGAGCCAGATGGCGCTCAAACGATGCACAGAATACATTATTTCTTTTTGTTAAAACTTGTTTTTTCTCTTCTGAATCTTTGAACTTTAAGTTTATCAGTGTTTTTTGGATTCAAAACCACACAAAGGTTGTTTTAGAGGACATGAACATCAGTTTGTGTTTGTTAATAAAATGCTGCTTCTCACGCTGTTAGTGGTTTATTGACTGCACTGCTTGATGTTGTTGTTTCAGCTTCCCTGAGTTAGCGCTGACCTGAGAAAGACAGATTTTACATTTTGTGCTTCACATACCTGGAACAAATTGGGGCATATGCTGAGGCCTGATGTGGCTGCAGTGGAACAGTTCAGAAATGTGATAAAAAACCTGATTAACTCTGAACGTGAAGGTTTTATTTAATTTGTACTGGGTTCTTGAATCAACAGTTGCATATTTGTGTGTGCCTTTAGAAGTAAACTAGTAAAAATTAATCAGTACTTATTATGAAGTATGAGGTTAAAATAAGTGCAGTATAAATGTTAAGCCATAGGTATGGCATTGTGTGTGTGTGTGTGTGTGTATGTGTGTGTGCGCCTGCCTTCAGTCAGTCCCTGCTTAAACTGGAGCAGTGCAGCTCTCAGCTCACAGCTCTGATTTCACAGAGTGGTGCGACCGTGTCATGGCCAGATCAGGCATCACTGGAGGCTCCCTGATCCGCCTACGAGCCAGAATTCCTCCCCGGGGTCTGACTGCCAGGCTCAGCGCAGCCTGTGTGACAGACAAACTGCAGTCTGAGGCAGCCCACAGCGGACCAGAGCAACAAGAAGAGCAAGACCCAGAGAGAGGATGTGTGTGCATGCACTCTTACATGTGTGTGTGTGTGTGTGTAAGAGCATGTGTGCATATATAGTCCAAGCTTTGCCTGAGCTACTTAATACAGGCAGAGAAGTGACAGGACCCCCCAGTGGGACCTGAACCTTCAGCCCTCGTGGCTCAGGCCCGGAGGCAGTCAGGGGCTACTCTTAAGCCTCACTGCTGTGATCACATGATCACAGCTGGAAGGACTTCTATCTTATTCTTCTTGGGAAGAAATATACTGTTACTTCAAAGAACTGTTGCCCAAGTGGATGAGAAAATACTGATCCTACACTAGTTTAAAATCATTCACACCTTCAGAATGAGCAAACTGAAGCTGTTAGTTGTTGTGAAGTTGTAAGTATGCAGTGATTACACCAGTAACAGGATCAGAGTCAAACCATGTAAATCCACCTACTGCAAATGTCCCTCATACTCTACGTTATGACTCTTGCAGAGAGCCAGCAACATGTAGAATGCATGAAATTTCAACCAAACAGCACTTAAAGGAACAGGACAGAACTTACTTTTGACTTTAGTAAAAGTTAAATTAATCTCACTTGAGAATTTCAAGAATGTAAGCAGTTATTTTCACTCCTGAATGTGACTGTAGAGGAAGAATCACACTGACACTTTACTAAAGTAAGTGCCGCCACATTAATGTAAAAATACACCTTCACAAGAAGGAGTATTATGAAGTATTATTTGCAAAATATACCGAAAAATTAGAGGTAAAAGTACTTGCAGACAAATGGCCCCTGTGACATATATTATTATTATATTGTAAGTACTAATGGTCAATTTGATAGTAGCTTTTTGTTGTTGTCTGCTGGAAATGGAGTTTGTTTAAACTACCTGACCTCTTCCAAAGGTCACAGGATAAATCTTTTTAGTCATGTGATGATCAGAGAAACAAAGTAAAAGCATGTTCCATTATATACAGTATATACTTGACCATTTTAACTCTTTGGGCCTTGTTTAAAGCACCCAGCTGAGACATTTTGAGAGGAAATGTCTGTTTTGTGAAAGAGCTCACAAGTCAAAAAGGTTTGAGAACTGCTAGTGTCATTTTTGACAATGCAACCTAAACATAACAAGTTAGTATGAAAAAGTACAATTTTTCCCTCTTAAATGTAGTGGAGTAGAAATGTAAAATACAACTAATTCAAAATGGTTCTAAGTGTGCCAGCTTACATTCCTTTACTGAAATACGGCAGAACATTTTTTACCTTACATGGATCATTATGTTGAGCTTCATAAAGACGAGCACAACACACAGTTGTTGCTCTGCCGAAAGTTTTAAAATAACTTCTTTTGATGAATTTAGTTGAGTGGGTTATTTCAGGTTATTTCAAAATTCTAAAGCACCTGTAGTCATCAGTCTAGACCTTAGTTTGTCTCAAAGAAACTGGCCTGCAGGTTTCACACTGTGATCAGGCTCAGAGGGGATTAAAGACTGTGTGATCCAGTGCAGCCACAGGCCAAGTCCAGCTTTATCTTTAAACATGCCTTTATGATACAACCAGCTCTTAAATAAGAACACTTTGAAATAAAGAACTTTTGCACATTATTTTAAAACTTAAATAACATCACAAGGCAGGTAAGTAAAAAAATGCATCCGACCCAGACTTGTATGTTCCATATGACATAGAATTAAAACACCAGGAGTGACTGTGTGAAGGACGTCTCAGCAGATTAGAGCTTCAGAAAAAATCATCACAAGACGCAACAAATGTCATGATCACAGCTCAGCAGAGTACAAACATTTTATATGGAGATTTTAACTCGTGCTTAAGTCTTGTTTAGTCAAAACCACATGATAATTTAATGCCCTGACTTCTTTTTGGGATGTTTGTTTTTATTCTACTCCACTGCCGATGGCAGAAAATAGAAAAGGCACTCAGTAATCTCTTTTGTCTGCATGTGTTTGCGTGTCGTTGTCCAGCTGATATATTTACCACTTGCATTCTTTGGTGTGTCTGCTCGTCCAAGTTGAGAATGACAACACAGAGCAGCTGAAAGAGGCTCCTCATCCTCCCACAGCATCACAGCCTGTCTGTCAAAACGCCGGGGAGGGCGACAGTGACACAAGAAACTGTCATTCTGAAAAATAAATATTTTTTTATATGCTTATATTTTTAGATGTTTTCATTAATTTTGTTTTCCTGTAAACACCAAAACAAAAAACTGCACCCTGAAAAAAACATAATGTGATACTTTTGTTGGCTGCCCAGATAAAATGACAAAAGCAGAACAAAACACTAAAAAAACAAGATGCTTCAAAATGAATTTTTAAAAACAAAATAACAGGATCGTCCATAATGAACAAGTCCAGCTGTTATATAACATAAGAAAAGTGACAGACGCAGGTTATAACTTTCACTTTCATCTTCTCATCAGTGAGGCGGTGTGAGCGAGTGAAACAGCTCGAGCGGCCTGCCCATGTGTAAATGATGGATGCTGTGAGTGTGTGTTAAGCTCAGCACATTTCTTGGCTCTCGGTGTGTCCTGGTGGTGCCGTTTCCTTTGATGATTCCTTACAAAGTCAATCGACTGGTGTGTGAACTGAAGTTGTGTATCATAGTGAGGGGCAGTGAAAGTGCACACAGAGCTTTTCAGTGTGTGTTTAGTGGACTGAATCTGCTGTGGCTGTGTCTTTAATGCACGGTTAATGTTTATGGTTGTTGTTGTGCTCTGGCTCTTTTATTCTCTGCACCTCGCTCAGTTTTTTAAAGTTTTGTCATCCAGTTTCTAAAAATCTAAGGGCAAAGTAAAAAAATTTTTTTAAAGTATTTGTCATTTATAATTTAATCCTGATCTATAAAACATCATTATCATGCTGTGGTTGTTAACCTTTAAATAACCCGAAACTAAAAAAAAGAAGACTGGAAACAAAGAGAAAGACTTAAAAGTAATCTGTTAAAAATCTGCCCACAAGCATCTAGTAAACCCACCAATTAACATATTTTATCTTGTTTGTTAAATCCATCAATAAAAGTGTAAAAATGATAAGCTGTGTGAGCCAGACTGGCTGTTTCTCCCTGCCTCTCTGTTGAGCTGAGTAGCTGCTTGCTCTACCTTCATATTTAGCTAACAGACGTGAAACATCTTCCACATACATCAAGGCGCTAATTAAATAGCGTGATTATTACACAGAACATTAAACATTAAATTCACAGGGAACAGCTCTGGTGGATATTGCTTCTGTCAGCATGCCAACCGCACGCTACCTGAAAACCCTGTGACATCTGTGGCTTTGTTAGTGAAACTGCACATTTCAGAGTGGCCTTGTATTGTGAGCAGCCAGCGGTACACCTGTGCAATAATCTTGCTGTTTGATCAGCATCTTAATAACCCACACCTGTCAGATGAATAGATTACTTTGGCAAAGGATAAGTGCTCACTAACAAGGTTTTTAACGAACCTGTAAGCAAAATTTGAGAGAAACGAACCTTTTGTGTGCACTGAATTAATCATTAAAAATGTAGGAGCAAAAGCTTTGACATGTTTGTTCAGTACACATGAGACGTGTAAAGGGTTTGACTCTCCGTTTGACGTGTTTATTTTGACCCTTTTCAAACACTGATCTCAGTTTCACTTACAAACATTTCAATCAGCCTGCTGTCTTCAGCCTGCCAGTCATGACTGCTGACACAAACCACAAAACCTGTCAGATGTGACATGTTGCTACTGATCATTTTCAGTGTGTCCCCGTACCTGAAGTACTCATAACACATGTACTGTGGGAGTTTTATACTGATTATAGCCTAAAGAGTTTGATGAATTATCTATAAACTATCCATAGCAGTATCCATCAGTAGTCACTATGGCGGCATTAAAACAGCATTGTGTGGGTAAATTTAATTCAATTCATTATTAACTGACACTTTTTGCATGTACACTCACAGAAAGCACAGAACCACTTTCTCATTATGTTTGTTTTTCTTACAATTCAGATCTCCAGAAATAAATGTTGGAAATGAATATTTCTGCAAACAACAGATATGTTTAAATTAGCTTTCTTATTGTTTTTTATGTTAAAATCCTGTTTGAGAGGCACCAGAAATGTCTGAAAAATCTCCCTTGTCTTTTTTTTTTTTTTTTTAAAACAGCTTGGTTGCCAGGAACATCCTTAAATATTTTCAAAAACATCAGCTTCTGTTTGTCACAACATGACTGTAAAGTTTCCTGATGTTTGGTAAAAAGCCCATTTGAAATTGTGACCTTGTGGTCTCAAACGCTGGTCTAACCAAGGTGACAAGCCACCGTCATCCCCTCCAACCTCCCAGGGACAAAAAACAGCTTATGCGAGCTCAAATGTTATTTGAACTAAGTTCCTCTGGTATAAACTGTTAAAGCGTTGATATGTTACATGTGAAATATAATATAAAAAAGCATAAAATGTAAACATGTCGTGATCAGACTGTTTGTCTCTGGTGTTGTGGTATGATTTGGTTTACGAGGAATATTTAAATGATCAGTGTTACAGCTGTAAATGTTCAATATGTGGCTCTATCATGAGACTCGCGACAAATGTAAGTGAGATAATTCCTGTTTGGCTGTTTGTCTTCAGCTTGTTCATACACTTGTTTGGATGATTGAGTGGAGCCATGATGTTTCTTTTGCACCGTCACATTTCATTTTCATTAATTCCTCCATCTGTGTTCTGCCTTTTTTGTCTGCCTCACTTTCATTTTTCCAATTCATTTTGTCTCTGTCTTGGTCTGTCACTTGCTATCTTCTCCTCTCACATCACTTCAGACACATATTTCAGAGAAAGTGCTGAAACAGAATGTACAAATATTTCTCTCACAATCTCAGACTCTTACAATCACTCTTTGTGAACAAGAGCAATTTATTTTCAGAACTTTAAAGCAGAGAAACAGAGATCTGATGCTGCTTATTTTGTAGATACAAACACACACACAAAAGAAGCTCTTTTTCTAATCAGAGTTTCTGTAACTGAAACAGACGACTATGGGTGAATATCAGATTCAGTGGCTCCTTGTACTCGTGTCCTTTTGAAGAGCATCTCTCTTACTTATCCCCCGGAGAAGAGACATCTGAGGATCGTAAACATAACTGCACTAAATATGATGGGTTCATTCTCACTGAAGAATCCTGCCAGAGCTTTAGCCTTATTTCCAGCAAACAAATCGGCATCTGATGCATCTTCACTTGGCCTCTTTACTTGTAATAAGGCTGAATAGTTACTTGAAATATTATTCAAATTGCAATGTGGCGTTCATTACCTCAATTGCAGAAGCTGCATTTTTTTTGAGATTAGGGAAACATGCCTGTTTGGGACAATGCTCAGCAAAAATTCCTTCATTATCATCATTTCTATATTAATTAGATGCAAAAATGACATCAAATGAATCAGTTAGAGACTAAAATATCTCAGTTTTCTGCTCTCAACTTGAGTTTCACTTATGGCAGCCGAAAATTGACACTTTGTCACTCACAGTATTTGAAGTCTGTTTGTATCTATTGTGATATGTAACAATACACTTCATTACATTGTACTACAGGCTCCTAATGTTGCTGAGCAGCACAGTGCATGTTCACCTGTTGAAGTAAGTATTGTGCTTTTCAGGTACTTGACTGTTTTTTGCTACATATAACTCACTTTACAATAACAAAGAAAGATTGTGTCAGACATCAGTAGACTGTCAGAGCAGCATTAATGGATCAATATAAAAGAACCTTGTTGCCACCTCGTGTTTCATCACTTTGAGTGTGAATTAGCAGCAGTGGGATGTTTTGTTCACAGCGCAGCTCTCACATTGAGACGAGTCAAAGAGATAAAATTGAGCTGGAATGGATGTTGCATGGTTTTTCTGTGAATCTCTTGAGTGTGTCTGTATTCAGTGCTGGAATGACAAACTCGGCCTCTACCAAAGAAAAGCTCCTATATAGAGAAATAAAAATTGCTGACCATTAATATAAAAAATAGTGTTTTGGTTCATGAAAACCACAGGAATTAAAACTTAAAAATGTAATTTAACACCAGACTGAAAAGCAGTGTGTTACGTCTCTAAGTGAACGTTTTAATCCTGTTGCACCTTTTGCACCTCAGCCAGTTTTACAGATGAGTAAACATGATCAGAAAATTGCTTCATGTCACCTGAAACCACAGAATCCTGTAGTACACTTCTACATCATTCAAAAGGTACTGAGGTACTCTTAATGCTTCATATATACTCTTAAATTTATTTTCATCAAGTTCATCTTAAAACTGAAGCTATCTCTGGAAAAAAATTTGATTAGGGAGTCATACGAGGAAGGAGACATTATGAGGAATCAAAGGTGGGCATTGACCAAGGAATTCATTCCAATCCAATCCAGAGGAATCCATTTCTGCCCATTCAGACTACAACACAAACCTGGAGTTTTCAGACTAAAACAGGGTCAGCAGTGTTTCTAAAAGTCTCAGCATTAGTGGTTCTGATGTAAAACAAAGAAATAATGTGGACGCCAGGCAAAAACATGGTAAACATTTTATTATTCAACCCAAACGTAATTGTGTGGGAACAGCCTCAATCAGGTATTGACACAGATATTCATATATTATGTCGACACTGGTATTTACATTAAATTAAGCCTTTATTATCCAAGAGCCTACAAACTGAACAACACAGAGTATAAATCTTGTTTTGGGGGTTGGATCTAATTATTTTTTCCTTCAATCAGTTCTTTCAATGAGCCGTGTTAACCCTTGTGACCCCTGCGCTCACTTCTCACTTGCCTCCTTTCATACTTTGGCCTCAGATTCTTTCTCGTCTGCCTCCTCGATCGCTGCTACTCCTCAACCTTTTACCACCAACCACTCTGAGACGTACATACGTCTCTCTCTCTCTCCCTCTTTATTCTCTTTTCATCTCTCTCTCCCTCCTTTTACCCTTTTAATGTCAAAGACATTAAAGAGCTTTCCTGGAATGATAAATGTTTTATTAGGCCTCACTCTCTCTTTTTTTCGAAGGGTAAATACAAAGAGGAAGTGAGGGAAAAGTTTGTATCTGTCTCCCTCTTGACTTCATTTCCATATCTGTCAGTTTGCGCAGCCCTCTGCTGTGACCTCTCATCTCCGCTCATCCCTCGCCTCTCTTTCTTGCCTGCAGTCTCTCCATTTCACTCCCTCATCTCACCCTACTGGAAACCAGCAGCTATCCGCTTGCTTCATAAAAGTCTGGTAATATCCAGTCCCATGATGGAGAAAACTGTGAAGAAAAGCCCACTCTCTCTTTTCACAGTTATAAACACTGTTCAGTGCCTCAACAAATGTCCTCAATAGGTGGACAAGTGTCTTTGATCAAATTTTCAAGCATCTCCAACACATTTATGAGTCAGTGGGGGTTGCTGGCTGGACTTAAAAAGGACCAAACTCCTCTTCTGCACTGTTGCTGAATCTTACATTTAGCCTCTAGGCTCGTAGATGATTGTATTTCCTCTGCTGTAATGGCTGTCTGTCCTGTGGGACTGCTTGTGTGCCTCCTGTCTCTGGCACCCCTCGGCTGTGCTACTGATTGCTCCTCCCTTCGAAAAAAATGGGTCACATAATGTGGGCCGCGGCACAACACCTACTTCTACCTGTATTCAGGACAGAAGACTGAGAGGAGGATGACACTTCACGAAAACACGAAGGACGTTTTTAGCTGTGCTAGCTGCATGGCTCCAGGGATAATGATGTCGACCTGCTGATGAGTCCACCACTTTGCTCCAGACTGTAAAAATGTAAACATCTCGTAGATGGACCGACATTGTGCTTACTACATATGTTTGTGTTCTCCTCAGCATTTATTGTATTAACTGGGTCGATCTTTAGCCTATGTGGCACCAATATCACTTCAAAATTCAATTTAGATGTTAGCCATGTACCCAAACTTTGATTTATGAATAAATACCCTGAATCTCTGTTATGATTAGCAAATGTTAGCATACTACTGCGCTAAAATGCAATGGCGAACATGGTAAACATCATGCTTACTGAAGGGCATGTTAGCATTTAGCTCAAAGCACCACTTAAGTACAGCCTCACAGACGCTCTGTAGACTCCTCGCCTCCTTTCTCAACTTTAAATAAAAGCGTTGTAGCTGATCTGCCGGCTGCTGTTTATGAGAGACAGATAAAAGCCTGACACAAAGCATTGTAGCACATTTTTCTCTCTTCCCAAGGCTTGTGCTGTTAGAGCCCCCTCACCTTTATGTGCACTCACACATTCTCTCTGTGTTTTTCATGTTTGCTGCAAAAAAATCCAATATTTCTCAGCTATGTTCCATTCAATCCCAGAAGGTTGACACATTTCCTCTCTGGCTTCATTTGTACCATAATTGCCCCAGCCTTGTCCATTAATACACGCACACAAACCCTGGGAGACCGCACACTCGGAGCTGCTCTACAGCATCGAAGCCATTTCCTCCATTTCCCCTCAGTTATCTTATTAAGCTATAGGGACATGTGATTGGTATGCTGGCCTGGCCAGGACTAATGATGCATGGAGCTAGCCCCTGGTTAGACGGCGTGGACTAGAGGAAACCAGCCAAACGCTTGTGTACGGCGCTCCACGCTGCACTAATCGGTCATCCCCCGAAACATTAAGCACGTCAAAGTGGGTAATGGATTGTCCCAATTAACATAGAGCTTTGATGGAAAACACACCTGTTTATACATCCAACTCCTACACATCTTTCATTTACCTCCTAGTTGTCTGGGAGTGTCTCTTATCAAGGTGAATGCAATTTAATTTGGAAACCAATTCCTCCCTTCACACACACACACACACACACACACACAAACACACACACACACACACACACACACACACACAAACAAAGA
>JAPZDZ010000026.1:5586377-5603450 GCA_029783805.1 Acanthurus tennentii | reverse complement strand
GTTGCTCTGACCCTAAAGGAGTGTTTGTGAGAGCGACGTGAGTCCAACTAAACACCATCTGTCACAAAACACACACACACACACACACACACACGCACACACACACACACACACACACACACACACACACATACAAAGAGTTTACTGATTATTCTGAGTATCGTCACCAGCGATGGATTTACTCAAACAGGAGCTGAAGTAATGGCTCACAACCCTTTCACACTTTTAAAAAGCTCTGTTTTCCATCTGCGTTAATGTGTGCGTGTGTGTGTGTGTGTGTGTGTGTGTGTGTGTGTGTGTGTGTGAGTGTGAGTGTTTGACCCTGGAGTTCAAGGACAGTCTTGCATGTGCTGCCTCTGGCTGCTCCTGTCTGTACCCAAGTGGTATTTATTTAAGGAGCTCATCTACCCACTCTCGCTCTCAGAGTAACACACACACGCACACCCACACACACTCACACACTCAAGTGCACGCACAGTAGCCTAACCTTGTGCTCTGAAACACAGCACCCCCAGTTATACGCAGATAAAAATAAAAAAAAACCTCTCTGTTGTTTCTATCCTCTTTTCCAATAATGTACTCAAACACTTACACACACACATGCACACACACACACACACACACGCACACACACACACACACACACACACAGTGTCCTGAAGCTCACAGTATGTCCTGCAACCCTCCCTCCCATTTTGCTGGATTAATTACTCTCCTCCCTGCCTGTGATCCCCGAGAGCGTCTGAGCCGTGTTAGCCGGCCTCTGCCTCTCGCTGGTGGGCACGGAGATGGCAGCACTCACCCATTCATCACCGTGACTTTGGGAGGAGAGACGCAAGGGATGGGGGTGCGTGGGCGAGTTAGAGTAAGCGAGAGAGAGAGAAGGTAGAGGGTACAAGTGAAGGTGAGAGAAAGGTGGTGGGAGAAGGGGAGCGGAAAAAGCCAGGTCCCCTCTGACCGAAGGCCTGATTAAAAATTAAAAGAGTTGCCGTTTCACTGGTTCCAGAGGTCCAGATTGTAATGTATGGATTTCTAAGGTAATTCTCAGGGGAGGAGGCGAAAGAGGAGGAGAAGGAGGGAGTGAGGTGGAACCGAGGAGGACTGTGGGAATGTAGGATTTGGAAGAGGGGAGGAAAAGAAAAAGGGGATGAGACACATCTTTACCTGGAGATAAATAACCTAACATAGCGCAGCGCTGGGACTCTCCCCATTGTTTCCCCTCCCAAAAAGTTGTCACATTCATTTTTTATTGCGCTGGAGATGTCTTTTTCACAGTAGATGGATGAAGGCCGGGGTGGAAGAGGGACGAAAGCGGGGGAGGGACGAAAAGCGGGGGAGGGGGGGAGGGCAGCGCCGAAGGTTAGAGCAGCTCTAATTAATGGAGACTAAAAAGAAAGTAAAGACAGATAGAGGAGAGAGAGAGACCAACTCTGCAGTGTGTGTGTGTGTATGTGTGTGTGTGTGTGTGTGTGTGTGTGTGCGTGTGTGTGCGTGTGTGTCTGTGTGCATGTGCGTGTGTGTGTGTTTCGGCCCTCAAACCTGGAACTTGTCGGGATGTTTGTGGGTTTTGGTGAACTCTGTTTGTGCCTTTGTGTGTCTTGTTGTGTGTAGCGGTGACTGAGGCATACACTGTGCAAAACTGCCATCAACCTTAACAAGTGTGTGTGTTTGTGTGCAAGAGGGAGGGGGGGGGGTAAACAAGGGAGTCCTGTTCAGCTCGTGGGATAAGAGAGATGCAAGAAAGGAGGCAGTGAAGAAGAGAGCGAGAGGAGAAGGGAGAGGAGGAGGAGGAGGTGAGGAGAGAGGGTGAGGTGTGTCTCAGCCATTCAGGCAGCGTAGGCGTTTGTCTTTCATCTCTTCTCTCACACAAACAACAAAGAGGCTCTGAGAGGTTTCTTCCCCTCCATCATGTATAATACCCTTTCTTAACTCTCACCTATTTATAGCAGCGCAGGTTGAAAAGTGCCGTACACTTTGCAGCATTGTTTAATTAGGCGCTTGTTTACCAAAAACTCAGTGAAATAAACAAGGCTCAGAAAGTCATCTTTATGAGCAAACAAGAGACTCAACTGTATCTTAGTGATCTGACAGGAGAAGTAGAAGAAGAAGGAGAAGAAGAAGTAAAAAGTGGCATAGCGGCAGACCAGGAAGTTTGTTTTCCAGCTGTTGTAAAGAGGGAGATCATTATTGCAGTTTTCAAGACGCCTCTTTGGTACGACCGTCACATAATACAAACAAAAAAAAAAACAAAGACAGAAGACATGGAAAAACTGAGTGCTTTTCCATACAAATTTACACAGTGGAAGGAAGTGATGGATGCTTATTTACATAATGCCAATGCAGCAGGAGGAGCAGAGCGGCAGCAATGATGTAACCTCTGATCAAGACCCTCTCAGCCTCCTGAAGGCAAAGGTCCTGATGAGGCAAACTGCACAGTTTAATCTAATTTAATTTAATTACCTCTTTGGGCACTGACACAATTAAAAAACATTGTCTTTTTCCCTGTTTTACTAGCGTGGTTCCTCACTGTTTAACTACTTGCATTTATCTCCGTTCACTGTGAGGTGTTTTTTTTTAAATTAAAGTAACATTTCATGATTTGTGAGATGTGCATGTTTACTTTCTTTAGAGTTAGAGAAAGGGATTGATACATCTTTTATGTCTGTTTGTTTAGTATGAAGACAGCCAGGAGGCAATTAACCTGCGACTAAGCCACTGAAAACAAACCTGAGCTGTTAAAAAGACACAATGGCACTAAAACACATCAGCATTGAAAAGGTGTATTCATTCTAAAAAAAAAAGTTTCACTGAAATATGAACAAAAATGGAAAATTGTTTATTATTCGTAAGATATTTTTTGTATGGTGACATATTTTTCAGTGATAATCTAATTTTCATCTGCATCTGTCTTTTAACATAAGCTATTTTTCCACTTTCATTTTTTTTAATGTTGTCCCTTGATTTTTCAGCCTGCTTCTCAAAGTCAGAAAGGATCTTTAAATGTCTGATTCTGAAAAATACTGTATAATTCAGTCCTGCTGGAGGACTGGTCTTATGTTTTGGAGCCTTCAAGTTCTACCAAGGACCAAGTCCTTTTTCAAGGATGCCCATTATGTACCCTCTGAAAGCCAGTACTACAATTTGAAGACAAGAAAAGATTTATTGTAGACTTTCAGTTTGAGGAGAAGCTGGACAAAAGTAGTGATGGAGAAAATACCAAAAAATACCAAATGCAATGTGTTTTCTGATTACATTGTAGACATGTCGAAAGAAGCTCCCTAACCTGTGCTAGCATTATCATTGTTGTAGAAATGTAGGAAGGCTGGACTCACATGCAGACACAAAGAAGCAGGCTGATGTAGAGACGTACTTTTTAATTTACTAAAACAGGCTTACAGGAAGATGAGCAGCCAGGCAAGTAGATCAAACTGGCAGGCAAACAAGCAAGATCACAAACATGGGAAAACACAAGGAAGCCAAAACAGAATGAAAAGATGACTGAAAGAGGAGAAAACATGAATGAAATACATTAGGAACTAATTAACTGTTCAAAGACAGGTGACGCAGAGAAGCAGACAGGAATGAAACAAAGACGGGAAAAAACAGAAAACCAAGACTATGAGGAAAGACTGTCAGCATAAAACAGTAAATAACTGAACCAAGACAGGCTTTGTATATCAGACATGAATTAACCTGAATGCTACGTTCAGAAAACAACCCAATTTGGTAAACACATTATGCTGTTGACAAAGCCCGTATATATGTATCAAATTCTGAATGTTGTCTTATATGAAATAACAGCGGGAAAATGTCTGTACATGTGAGTTTAATGCATGAAACGCAGCTCCATGTTTCAGACTGCAGCTTCACATCACACTGTTGCTGCTGTTGCTGCTGTTGCCGCTGCTGTATGTTGTTGTCTGAGGTTTACTGTTGTTCTCTAATCCTCACCCTCTCTGCTGCCCATAATGCTACTATAAAATGTTTCCCCTGATGTCTTTCCAAATGAATTCCTTCATCACCTTGTTGAATTTATAAGGGAGATTATGCCACGCACTGTAATAACAATTTTCAGGGGATGCAATGTTGCAGTAAATTAGAGCAGTGAAACGCATTTGAATGTCCTGTGAAAAGGCTTTAACCAGATTTTGATGTTCGTTGCTCGAAAGGATGTTTGTGCACTGTGGTACTGAGCCAAATGCATTTTTCAGATGTCAAAACACAACACGGGGATCTGTGCTCTGTTGTTTTGCTGATTGAGTTCGCTGCCAGTCATGCTTGTGTCTTTTAAAAAAAAACCCTGAGATGCTTTTACTTCCCTCATCAATGTAAATTTGCGGGTTCATTATAATTTGCCAACCACTGTGCCATCGTGCTTAAGGAAATATTTGCTTCCAGATTAAAGGGGCTTATGGGGATTTCTTTAGCAGTCTCTCTGTTTGAGAACAGAAATCCTCCTCCTCTTCTTTGGTTGAGAGATTAATTGTTTCTCTCTTATGTTTCAAAAACTGACAATCCCAAAATCTCAGGACATCTGGTGTGCTTGTAGGAGGAGACTCCAGTGGGCGTTGATTAACTCATTTAATGGGACGGTGCCATATCAAAATTTTATTGCAGTGCAGTAAAACGGTCATGGAAAATAAATACTTTGTAGCATCACTTAAAACTGAAGCCCTTTTTGAGTGGTGGCAGTGGAGGGAGTGTTGATTTTCCCCTCACGTGACTCTCTTTAATTAATCCCATTTGACAAAGTTGTGACCACAACGTCACATCAGGTTTTTAAAGCTTTAAAACAGTTGTTAATGTTTTTTTATGAGCCTTGACACTTAATTAGAAACAACATTAATGTAGTTAAATTAAACACAAGCTTGACTCAGTCGAGAGGAAGTTTAATTGATGCAATGAAGTTATAAATATCTTTTTTGCAATCTATACATGTACATAATGAAACATCAGGGAGGTTGTGTTATGCTTTAATAACATGTAAATGCATTAATTTATTTATTTCTGATTGATTCAAGAGCATGATGTCTCTATCTATATGTCTCCTATCACATGAATGTCACAATTCAAAGACATGTGGTAGTAAATTAATTACAATTTTTCCACATTTTGTAATTTGGCAGGATGTTTGCAAAAAAGATGCAGTTAACCACATATTCTAAGAGCTTGTATTTGTGTATTTAAAGTGCTTAAAATACATTCATTAATACTTCAGTGTTCCTGAAGTATACACACTTTTACAGGTTTAAACTGTAGAAAAAACTGTAGAGCCCTCATCCTCAGCACAGTCTTTGGCTATAAACATGAGTGAATTATGTAAGATGTCATGTAGGTTCAAGTAGCTTGCTCTTTGTGAATGACTGTATTTCATTTTTAACCACATGATTAGTATCTTAAGAAGCTTCTCTGGCGTAGATTTCCTCCAAGAAAAAGTGCTGTGTCAAAAGATAATGATCAGATACTGCATGCTCAGGTAATCTTGCTGAATGACACTTAGCAAATGAGTTGCCCCCTCCCACAAATATATATCACTGTTTCACTGTAAATTGCTGTAAACACAACTCAGCACTCAATCATTTTAATAATATGCAATGAAAGCACTTGTGCTGAAACTCTTATTTTTGTGTCTTTAAGTTTTAAAAGAAGGCAACCCCCTGCCCTTTCCCTCACAATGGTTTGTTCCTCTGCGTAGAGATGAAGTTGCAGATCTTAGACATGAAAGGTGTTTTTGTGCTGGCTTTCCCTTAACTTTACTCCACTGAACCTGTGTGAAGTGATTTGTAAAAACAACCAACAGAAAGACTTGGAGAATGAAACAGAACAAAATCATCAGTCTAAAAACTCTGAGTTAAACTCTCTGTTGTTGGACACAATGTAAACAATCTGCTGCTTGTTTCTGTGCAGTCCTCCTATCCGTTAAATAGCTGCCCTTTAAATTCAGCAGACTGCCACTTTGCTCTTGGCTTCACTCTGATAGTTTGTGTGATGCCCTGCATTATCAGTCTCTTCCTCGTACGTGAATAATAGCACCTCTGACATTCACTTCTAGCTGCTTTCACAGAGCAAAGTATTCAGCATAGAAAGACACAGAATGTGCATGTTTAGTCCTGTGAATGCTGGTAGAAAAACATTACTGCTTTACCTTGTGTGCTCTCTACTCTTTTCATGTTTATCAAACAGTGGATGATTGAAATTCTTTCAGCCTGTATAAATGGCATGTGTTTTGTCTGCTGGATGTGGATGTGAATTTCATTTCCTGCACTAGATTTTAGTGTGCTTATTGTTAGCTTTAAACCACAGCACATCTTTCAGCCAGTTTTTCAGCTCACGTTTGGTTTTGGTAATTCTTACAGGTCGAGGATCGCAAAGTATTTTGCTAATGTTTGTTTGACCTCATTGGATTGAATGTGTCAACAAAAAATGCATGCAGATGAGAAAGGTGAATTAATGCTTAATTACAGTTGTCATCTGGTACGCAAAAGTGCAACCTGAAATAACTGACATTACACATAACCAGTTATGTGTATCCTTATACATTATGCATAATGTATTATGGCTTTGCTTTGTCTGAAACTTAGTTGAAGCTGCGTTCAGGGTTACTTTGAGGAATTCTATGTATCCGTTTGCTTCTGAAAATGAAGCAATAGACACAATAAATAAGGGGCTTTGTAGAGTTAGGCCCTTATGTTTACTGAAATGAAAAGGACCAGGTAAAGATGGATTTGAATTGAGAGACGGAATTGAGAGACTGTTGACAGATTTGTTTCCATCCTTCCTGCTTTCTCAGTTTGGTGCAGTAACTCAACAGAAGCCTGCTGCTTTTCTCCAGAGCTGCCTGTGTGGGATGTTTGAAGGCTGAAGAACACTTGTTGCATTTCATATTCTGATTTTGGTCCTTTTCAGAGAAACCTGTCTGTTTTCACTCTCTGTCTGTCACTGACATGTTTCCACCAAGCAAAGCTTGGTTTGTGTCTGATTTAGAGTCAGACACAAACCATTACTTTTTTCAGAGTAATTAGCACCCAAGATTTTCACTACAGACCTTCTTTTTTTACCATTTATCTGTGTGTGTGCTGGGGAAGTAAAACAGTTTCCCTGGGAGACACCATTTAGTCACTGTTTGCTCCAACACATTCACTTCGCATTTTTAGATTTTCATGTGATTGCACATTCCATTTGAGCCTTTACCCTGCTACGTTCTCTCAGTGTGTCATGTTTAAAACAGTTTGCCATAATAGTTCCATTTATGTTTCTACATCTGACAACAAAGTTTATTTCTGAATGCTGTAAAAGTCTCGACAAAAAGGGTTTAAAGACACATGATTAGAGCAGGCGAAAGGAAAAGATACAAGGAGTATAAGACTGCATGGTGATGAAAGCAGGCAGGAGCAGGCTGATGGGCTGTCAGAGCAGGTTATATGAGCAGGCATGCCGCTTAAATATGTGCTGCAAAGAGGATGAATACTGTTCAGTCTATCTACATTGTATGTTCACTTAACATGCCTTATGGAGAGAGGAACATGACGAGTGATTTTTATAAATTTTAGATAAGCTTTCCGAAATGCCGTCTTAGCTCATTCTTCTTCTTCTTCTTTGTTACATCCTGGCATCCTTTGTGGTCGTCAGCACGATCAGGGATTCTTCCAGTTTACACTTAAAACAGCATTACACTGATTCATTCTCTGTCATCTTCTGAAGTCGGGCTTTGCGAGCTGTCTTCTTCTTTGCACTCGCTGTTTAACTTGTTGCCGTTTCCCAGTGTTTCTTTTGTTTCTCAGACAGCTGCCTCCTCTGCCTTCACAGACTCCACAGCTCTCTGCTCTGTATCTTTACTCTTATAACTCTCCCAGTTTTACTGAGTGTTTCTTAGTTGATCTGTCAAACGCTGTAGCACAAACACAGCATAAATCAATTCCTGCTCCACTTTTCTTTTTTTTTTTTGAAAGCAGCCTCTGGCCATTTCAGTTATTTCCCGCTGATCTTTTCCTCCTCAGCCGGCCGGCCCACGTGCCCTCCTGACTGTGTATTTCAGCCCTGACACCTCCCTCCTCAGTGACAGCTATGAGAACCTGTGAGCTGCAGTTTGGAGCCTGTTGCTTAACTGCTTGGTCCTGCATTTTTTTTATTTAGAGCCTGAAAAGGTTCCTTTCTGCCAGCCACAGAAAGCTCAGTCAGAGTTTTTTTTCCCTTCTTTACCACTTTTTTTAACTGCTGCTGGTAAAAAAACCCCTCCATATTTTCATGTTCAACATCAAAGCGTGTTGGCATGTTATTTCTCCCCGAGGCCATCCTTTCTTTCACAAAATTAAGAGTTCCCTGCTGACAAGAATATGTTAATTTTGTTGAACTTATAAAACTCTGGTTCATCGCGCACACGACACACACCATTCAGTGTTTTGAGTTGCAGTTTAACCCACGTGGTCACAAAGAAGGGCCACAGTAAACACTGACGCCTGCACACTTCATACTGCAGCTGTGTAATGAACCTGTCACTGATGTCCTTCAACCCTCATGAGGTTCAGGCAGTCAGTTACCAACAAACACAGTCACACGCAGTCCATTTGATCTCACAATGGGGGTAAGTCATCTTCAAGTAATCTGGCAGTACAAGTATGTAGCAGTATGTCACATACAGAGTATCATTATAAAGTTAAGGAGCTCATATTACTCACACTTGATTATGAAAACAGCAGGGCACTGGCCTTCTAATCTTTTATTAAACTCAGCTTGTATTAATTAAAAAGAAAGGTAGGATTTGTTCCAATCTCAACTATGCACACACACACACACACACACACACACACACACACACACTCTAAGGGGTTAGAGTGTAATTTAATAAGTGTAATGAAACTTTTGATATTAGCCTCTAATACAGTGAGGTCACAGTGACTACAGCAACGCTGCAGCACCAGAGCCTTGAGCTGCAGGTCCGACACCCGGGACAAAAATCCAACATGACAGTCTAAACAGTTTTTTAATGTGCTGAAAGTTCCTTGTCTCGTAACGACTCTGCAGCTGCACATTCACAATTAAAGCCGCAGTCATCCCTCCTGCACCCTCACTGTTTCGCTCCATCTCTCTCTCCACATCTCTCACACTCCTTGTTCCTCTCTCTATCTCACACTGTGCACCCATCTGTTTCAAGAACTTCAAAAACACCGTATCCCCTCGCTGCTTTTCTTTTATAAGTTCACTTCAGCTCAGTACATTGCTCTTTTATGTCTTTAAGAGCCTGACTTCAAAAAAAGAAGTGAATCTCATCGTTCGTTAGTATTAAGGCACTTGGTGAAATGTCAATGCAAATATTCCTCCTATAACATTTGTTACTGTCTTCAAGCGAGCTGTGCCGAATTAAGCCGATGCATGGGCGTGATGCACTGCGAACATGAAAGATAGACTGAGGGTGAATGAGTGGGAGTGTATTCATCTCAAACCACAGGATCTACTTAGAGATGCATATTGAATTAATAGAGCTCGGAGGCTTGATTTGGAGCAGAGTACTCAAGCAGCGTTTGTCGTGACCTCTCTCATCTCTGCTCAACCTGTCTCCACTCTGGTCAGGCTGCAGGCTCTTTATCCACATCCTCGAATCAAAACCCTGGAGAGCAACAAGAGCTCTGTGTGTGTGTGTGTGTGTGTCAGTGGTGGTCAGTGTTTGTGTGTCCTGTCTCTCGCTCTGTGTGCTGGGAATAAATCCATTATTGGAATAGCCTTTCACTTCTGAGTGCAAGGATTCCTCAGAGTCCGAGCTGTATCTGCTGTATGTGTATTTTGTCTGAGGGGCGAGCATTAGATTGGGGTGTCGGGTCTCTCTCACCCGTGACTGAGTTTTGGCGAGAGGTGTGCGATGAGTCTCGCAGCTCTGGCACTGCTTGACTCCAGCTGCCTTTGAATGCAGCTTCAAAGCCTGCCTCGCTGAATGTTTCTCTCCACACGCCCTGGCACTATTCACCAACCCCTCCCCCTCCTCCTCCTCCCCTCCAGCTCTCTGCTGTGTTTTGCCAGTTCACTTTTGCCCTCACGTCCTTCCTCGCCTCACCTCACTGTGTCCTCTATTCTGCTGTACAGCGCGTCCTCTGACAGCGCCTGTTTGCCTGGTCTGAGATAGAGCTGGACTCAACTTTGACCTCTGCAAGGACTGCAGCACCAGAGATCAATGGAGTCAATGGTGAAAGACAGAAATATGAAGGCAGAGGAAGCAGACTGGAATATTCTGTATCAGGACAGACCATCAGTATTGGTCTGTGTGTACATGATCACTGCTTCCTGTCTTGTATTAATATATAAGAGCTGCTGTCCTTGCAGTTTAAATGCGACTCATTGTTGTGTATGGTGAATGTGGACAATAATATAATTATTTTTATTGTAAGTATGCCTCTCTAACTCTACTGGGATCACTCTACCATAGATCATAGCATTTTAAGCGAAGGTGACACACCAGCCCCCCTTTTGTTTACAAATATCACCATTAATGGAGGGTAATTATATGCATATCACATAGGTGGAAGGCCAGCAGCGTTAATAAAATTACCACTTGCACTTGCAAAATATAGCACACACCTTTATAAATATTATCACACTGACAGGCTGAAAAGCTCAGTGACAGCAGGTGTGGTTGATCTGACAAACTGCCAAGGCTGATAAATATCCAGAAAAAAAGGCAGTTTGAAATAAAACACACAGAAAAAGTGTGCAGAAAAATTGCAATACAACAGTCATATTTTTTAAACCAAATATTTCAACTAAATATTTAAACAATCAAAATAATAACAAATGAGTAGTGTAATATTAATTAAAATATTAAATAATAAACTATAAATATCCATAAACATTGACACACAGGACACAAAGGGTAAAAAGAAAAATAAACAAATGAATTCAACAACAGTTAGTAAGCAAATAAACCACCACCAGGGGGAGTAGAAAAAAAGGAAAGAGTGTGACACAAAAGCCAAGAATCAAAACATCCAGAATTCCAAAACACATCCATGTCCTCTCACCTACGAGAAAAAATGTACATGGTACTAAGCCAAAGAAAAAAGGAAATAGCTCCAAAACTCCTTTGCAGAAATTGATTTCAAACCCTTCTGTAAAAGCAAAGTAAACCAAATCACAGCAAAGAGAAAAAGACATAACTATTGTATTATAAATTATTCTCTTCTTTCCTTTGTTTCAAATATTCATGGCAGGATTCAGAAAAATACACTGACTTTCTGAAGAGAAATCGTTTGATCTCTGATTCCTGATGCAGACCAAAGGTGTAAAAGTCTGGAGCGTGAATATATAAAAGGTTTCTGTGTTTGAAATCTGGCTTTTGTATTGTTTTTATTCTTTATTCCTTTTTTATATGTTCATGTTGAATTGTTTATTGTTTTTCTGGATACTTATCTCCCTGTGCAGTTTGTCTGCACACAATCATGTGTGTTTCCGCCTTGTTAATACATGATCGTAGAAAATACATTACTATACAGGCTCAGGAACACTTTGTAAAACTGTAGTTTAAGTCAACAAAGTTTGTTTGCCAATTATTGCAGACTATTTATTGATTTGTGATTACTGCAGCATCCTAACTGTTTCAGAGATAATGTGGTTTAGTTCTGCTTTATGAGGGATCTTTCAAAGATTCAGAGCAGTACTGTGCATTCCGCTGAAATAATGAAACACTTTAATAAACACATGTTACACACACAAATGATCATTGATCTTATTTAGATCCACAAAACCACAAACCACATCACATGAGGAGGAGTTTGAGGGTGGTTTAAAGAAAGAGCCGGGGCAGGAAAGACTAGCAGCATAATTATTTCAGCAGCAATAGTGTGAAGTGTCTATATAATATAAACTGGCTGCAAAGTTCAAATAAATGAAGTTATGAGTCAGTTGATTGCCAATCAGCTGATCCATGGCCCCACTAATTTTTGCAGCATAAACAAAGCAGATGATGCCAATCAGCAAATATTGTTGAGTTCTGTTTGCTATCAGTAACACAAATAAAAGTATTCTGAATGTTTGCAGCTTTTATGCTTTTGTTTCCGTATGAAGGATTTTAGTTTATTACATCTTAAGTTTTTATTGTTGTTGGTCTTGTTGCTGGATTAATTGTACTGACAAAGTTTATTTCTGCAGTGTGGCAGAAGGTGAAACACAAGCAGACAGATAATAACACAACAAATCTGCAGGTTAGTAAAACTGATGTGGAAGAGAACACAGACAAAATAATTATTGCCTAACCAGTCAGTTCTGAACATCCAGCACAGTTTACAGCAGACCCCTGGGTGCAATGTTGACCTGCCGTCGTTATTATAGTTGTGCCCATGCAGTTTCCCTCTGCATTGAGGGATCATTAGTAACATTATTGGTTCACTCACTTTCTGTTTTACCTCCATATAGAGTTATTGGCTACACTGTGATCTTGTTAACAGCTTGCCTGACTGTCTTGTGTGTTTGTGACTTAGCTGTCATGCTATCAATTACTTTGCTAAATACAATTTAAAGAAAACTGATACAAATAATGACAAAAAACTCTGAAACAAAGATCCAAGTCATAATAAACTAGCATTATCCTTTGGATGATTTTTTTTTATGAAAATACCATTAACTTAAAATAAGCTAAATTGTTGATATTTTCAAAGTGTGACACATACTGAGTGTTTTTCTAGTTTATTTCTTTATGGGGAGCAGACTTCAGGTAATAAGAGCAGAGGATGAACACTCATTGTTTCTTATTTTGTCTCGCTGCAGGGAAACAGTTTCCAGAAGCCCATGCAGGAGGCAGATAAATGAATGAAAAGGAAATTTTCGTGAATACGTTTGTGTGTGTACAGCTCTAGTCCTTACACCTGACTCACACCTTTCCCTCCCACTGCAGTTCGCCAAATGTTCGCCCACACTGTCACCACCTGGCCACTGCTGTGCACCGTGTGATTGCATTGTGTACGTCTGTGTGCATGTGTCTGCTTGTGTGTGAGAGGGGGTGCTCTCTAACAGATGGAGTAACATAATACATGTCTCATTTCTGCCCCGCTGTCCATTGGCCCTCATGGTCTGCTGCTGATGCTATCTGGGCCTTACCAGCATCCTGTCTGCTTTGTTCCTGGAATCAGCCCAACCCCGCCCCGCCCTGCCTCGCTGCCACAGCCGTCCCGTAAGCCCGGGGGCACCCAGACTCAGACGCTAACTGGTCCTGCAAGAACAGCTCGTCTGAGTGGGGGGCTGCTCTCGCGTTACCTGGGACAGGTTGCTCTGTGGGAATGAAATGTGTGTGGAAAAACAACATATTGCTTACAGTCAATGAACAGATGTTGCTTTTGTTGTAGACAGGCTCATAAAATCACAACTGAATGTGAAACCCACAGGAGATTTGTGTGTGTGTGTGTGTGTGTGTGTGTGTGTGAGTCAGCCTATGTGCAATTTTGTCTACTCAGAGCACTCACATAAAAACCTTTATAACTCCAGCTTTGGTGATTTGGACACATTATAAGACATATTGATCATCGTCGAGTTATGGCTGCGATTTGTTTATGACTCAAAGGCAGACACTGGCACAATGAGGTGGATGATAGTGGTGATTTATTCAAAGATAAGTGGTGGTGATGATGGAAGAGATTAAGGCTGGTGACTTGCAATAGACTGCCTGCAAAGTGAGTATGGCGATGGGATGAATCTGGCTTGGCTGAGACTGTCGGTTGCAGGCTGAATAGTTGAAAGGCTGGCTTGAAAGCGGAGGTGGCCTGAGCTGATAGGAAGAGTCGGCGGAGAGGCAGACACTATAGATCCGAGGCACAGGGAGCTGTAGTTAGCAGTCAGCATGGGGGAAAGTACAGGAAAAATAACCCTAGAATGCATAATACTGAGCAGCCAAGAGTGGCCACGGCTGAAACTGCGGGAACAATCTGGCGATGAGTAGATGAGGAGCCAAGGTTTTCAAAACTGAATGGTGATGAGATGATTTGAGACAAGTGTGGACCTGAACCAGGAGCCAGGTGAGAGAGAAAACCATGCCCGCCACAAACACTCACACACAAACAGGAAAACAGACAGGGGAGGAGGGAAACGGAGAAAACAGAGGAAGAGAGGAAAACCTGGAGTCACAGTCAGAGATGTGACAGTTGGAATTATAAAGCAATAAAAAAGCCTTATAAGACGGAATTGCAATATAATTAAGCTAAGAAAAATGTCTGCTTTTCTTTGTTTCATTAAAACTGACTCTTTAGGGATACAAGGTTCCACTTGAATCACAGTTAGCTGGCTTTATGAACAGGTCTCCGGTTTGTCTGCCAGTCCCCTCTCTGTCTCCTGGACAGGTACTGTTTTGTCACCAGGACCAGGTGGCAGCAGCTTCTCCTTCCGTCTCCATGGCGGCTAGAGGTGACACACTCCATCAGCCAAATGGATTAGTCTCATTGGCTGGGTAATTTATTGATGTTTTCCTCTCCGGGGGATAATAGGTGCATGGGATGCTGATTGATGAGGTCGCCTGTGCATGTCTGCCTTCGCAGTGTGTCAGCAATCAGTCAGTCAGTCTGGTGTGTTATGAGCTGCAGAGTTGACTTATGTAACGTCCAGACTGATGGCTTCATGGACATCAAATATGTTCATTTGACAGGCTGTTCATAGATCATATGAAAAGCCTGTTTCATGTCAGAGCTGGAGCCCCTCGGAGCTTTCAACCTCTAGGTGACACAGATTTATTAGATTTCTTTTTAACTTTAGACTACCTGGAATCTGCTGCACTTGATCATTATTTAATTGGGGTCTTTAAATAATGACTTAATGTGCAGAGAAAGGAGAATAAAAGAGAATAAAACATTTCATAGCGTAACTCTGCAAGTCGCCTTGATGATGATGCGACAGAGTAGCTTTTGGATAATAGACCCAGTCCAGTGGGTATCTATATTTTAATGCCAAAAGGGCACTGAGAGTCCTAAAATCATTAGAGTAAACATGATCTGGCTGGTGAAATAAGTGGACAGAGGTTAAAAAAAGAGAAGTCCCTTGTGTTGCTGATTTGTCTGTAGAAAGCCTTTAGTCTCAAAGGAGAAACATTTTCCCAGCAGCCAGCTTTCTGTCTCCATCTGTGGCACTGACAAAATATATGCTACTGCTAATTTTAAGCATGACCCAATATGTTTCTGCGGGCTCCTGCCCTGCTAATGTGCGCTCTTGACCTCCCACAGTTGTATCATGGATGTCACAGGTCCCTGACATGCAGCCCCTCTCCCCTCCATTAGAGGATACCTGATCCCTCACAGGCTTTCACTGATGAAAGAGAGCGAGCAGCACGCACAGGAAATGGGCTCACAATGGTTCTTACCATGATCCCAGCTACTTAGAGCCACTGAATTGCATTTATGAAGAGCCCTCTAGTCTTTCTCTTACCATTACAAAGTGTCTCTCCTCTTTGTGGTGTAAGAGATACTACAGGTAGCAGCTAAATTACAGGGTTTGATTTAAGAGGCTTTCATTGAAACCGAGAAAAGGAGTAGCAAATAGCTTTGAGGTGGTTGTGCATTTTTCTCACTCCCTTCAATTTTCAATTAGTTACCAAATATAAGAGGCTGCTGCCTTTGGATTACAAGGAGTAGAAGACTTGTATTTCCATGTACGCCTGCTTGTGTGTTTTTCTGTGTGTGTGTGTGGGCGTCTCTTACCTCCTCCCAGTCTGTCTCCTTGTCTTGGCTGGCAATCTGCACATCTGTCTGCTCATTGATCACAGAGGGAAGTGCTCCGCAGACGCAGCAGGAAGGCCGTAGCCTGAAAATCTAAACAGATGTGCGCTGCTCCCGAGCATCCTCTCACACTCAGCCAAATATCCTCAAATGTTTTTCGTAACCTATATTCACCCAGCAACTGTATCGCTGAGCACGCATGCTGTTTTCCACCCAGTTTCATATTCAAACACAGACTGAAATTTACAACCACAGCTTGCAACTGTTTTCCACAGAGACAGTTTGGGGATAAATGGCTTGCTTAAAGGGAGACCATGTAACTTCTGCTGAACAGCAGCCACAGTGGCTAAATGTGGTGATACAGAATAATAGTGTGTTGAATTTCATTGAAGTTCACTGAAGTCAAAGTCAAAGTGTTTTTATCACAAACGTTTTTGTGCCATTGTCCTGTTTATGCCAGTTAAAGTTATTCTGTTGATATTTTTTAATAATATTTTAGAGTTTGTCTCTTCCTTGTGAGAAATGTTTAAAAATGTTGATGACTCATCTTGCACTTCGGGGTGTGTACTAATTTTGCATCCAAAGAAATGCTCTATTGATTTGCCACTACAGCTATAAAGAGAAAGACGCCGCCGGAGCAAAGTGTTTCTGGGGGCTGAGTCTCATTTAATTACTGCATAAAAATACAACTTGACAATTTATTCATAGATTTGGGTGAAACTGGATCAAATTTTATAAAGAAAATACCATATGTTTTCCTCTTTAAAGTGTGCTCTGCCTGCACAGCCTCCACTCTTGACAGATACCTGTCCTTGTTGCTGACTGTTCCAGGATCAGCAGCCTCCCAGTGAACACAGCTGAAAGAGGAACAAACACATCCAGTGAGACTGACCGAGGCCAGTTTGAGGACAGGGAATACAGAGAGGTGGATTATGGAGGTGGATTCACCTCAGTTCACACCACCTACAATTCATTTACATTAAGATACATTTGAATCTGTGTGTTGACTTTATTTGCTGTTGTGATTCATCTTGAATTTGCTGCCTGTGTTGATTCTGAATGATGCTTTCAAAACTCTCTCAGCAAAACCACAAACAGAAAAATGTCTCACAGTGTTCAAAATCATTCAGATGTTAGTCTTTGATGTGCTGAAATGTAATATGGAGGATTTGGGAGATTCATCAATATTATATTAATACCTTGATTACGATTTTATCATAATGTGTCACAACTGTTGTCTTTGCAGGTTTTAAAAGCTGCATCACAGTAAATAGATGTAATATCCTGGACCTGTTAAACCGTTCTAGCTGTTCTAATGTTTGCCTTTAACCACTTACTCATCCATGTTACTGATGAGTATTTATCAAGACTTTCATCATTTTAATATTTTATGATAGCA
>JAPZDZ010000026.1:5557924-5569641 GCA_029783805.1 Acanthurus tennentii | reverse complement strand
GTGTGTGTGTGTGTGTGTGTGTGTGTGCTTAGAGCTGTGTTACAGAGATGGGAATAGAGAATGACCTCATGCTCTCCACACACACATATATCCTTCTCAAGGCTCTTTTCTCTCTTCTCTGAAAAATATTTTTCCCATTTGTCCTTCATCCTTCTAACATATAGCAGATGGCATTTAAACCAAGAAGTGACTTCTGCCCCCAACACTGCTCATATCACAGTGGTGCCAGAGGATGATATGTTTTCAGTCATGACTCTGGCTCATCTAAACACATTTGTCTGGTGTGTTCAGAGGTATTCAGTCTCCTCCTCAGAGCTGTCACATTGTGGTGGGAAGGGGTTAATTCCTGGCACTGCCAAGAGCTAGGAAACACCTGCGGGAAAGTTTGGAGACTCAGCTCCTCGTCTTGATAGCAAACACAGGTGTCAACAGAGCAGTGTTTCCTCAGTTACACTCAGAGACATGTAAGCACCTGCCTGAAGGCTGGTTGTGCCTAAATAAACCCTCACAGCTAAAGCAGGACAGAAGCTCTTTTCTGCTGTTGTCTCTCTTATTAACACCGCGAAAAAGCCACTGACTGGCCACATTGATGTGCATGAATTAACTAGTCATTGTGTAGTGGTGTTTCTCCTTTGAAGATTTTTTTTACCTCATTGTTAACTTTTATGTGGAATGCATCAGTCAATCCCATTAAAGGCTGATACTGAAGAATTTTGAATATAAATATCCTTTCTAAGAGGTCTGCAATCTCTACGGCTTTTATTAAAGTGTAAAAAATATCCAAAATCATTTTCTTTTTCATTTCTTGTTTTGCTTTATAATGTATTGTCTTCAGTGAGGGAAAAGTTGTTGCTTTGATTAGAGTTACAAATTCGCTCTCCGGCTCTGCAGATGTTCCCTTAACTTAAAGCCAGCAGTGCTGTCATTTGCTTTATCAACACTAGATGGTGATAAACACCTTGTTTGGAGTAAAGAAGCATTGGTTATTTCATTATGTCTTCTACTTATTCAGCCTACATTAAGAATTCAGTGAAACTACTCCAAACAATCAGAGACATTAGAACTGAGTTTGTTTTTCCTCTCGTCCTGTCAGGTTTCCGGGGCCCGGCCTGAAGCGGTTGCTCCCCGGCTCCGAGTCCAGAGGCAACAAGCCCCCTGAGCCAATCATCAGCCAGATCATAGACAAACTCAAACACATCAACCAGGTGACCTGTCTGCATGTGCCATCCACGTTTTTGTGTGTTTGCACCTCTTGTTGTCTTGTTACTGTGAGTTTTTGTGCTTAGCTTTGTCTTTTACATCAAGTTTAAACACCTGAGCAGTTTCTTTGCCCAAACAAGCTGCCCTCTTCTCTGTGGAGGTGGAAGGGTTTACTTTACCTATTAGTTCTGCCTCTCGGTTCACAATTGGACATTGATTTTTAAAGCTGCTGCATGGCTCACTCTGCAGCTCCTGTGGGGGTCAGCACAGGACAAGTGAAGATGTGAAATGAAGACATTTTTGGCTGTAAGGGACCTTTCCCCCTTCATATTTGAGAGCAACTACCTTCACACATCTGTGTTCAAGGTGATGTCGAAGCCTTGCTCTTTTTTAACTCAATAAAACAGCAAAACTCCAAACCGAAATTTTATTTTGGATCCCATCTGCACTGATCAAAAGAAATAAATACCTCTTATTTGACACAAATCCACCAAAGTTGAAACCAGACGGGGGAACGTTTTCTGAGGGCGATGGGGGTTGTTGTGACGGGCGGGAATTATGTCCTCCATCCACAGTAAGCCCCAGCTGTTGTCAAGGCCCAAGCCTCCTTTTTTTAAAGCAGCCATTGCCATGGAAACCACCTTTTGGAGCAGCCTGACAGTGTGCAGAGATGCTCGCATGTAGGCTCAAAGTCGGCCTCTGTAGGTAGATGTAAGCCCACTGATCTGTATGTGTTGTCTGGTTCCTGGTGGTTGCACTTGTAGCTGTCAACACATTGCCACTGACCACCTTCCAGCCCCACCCCCAATCCCCTCACACTCACCGTTTCCAGCATGTTTGGGTGTGTGAGTTTTTGTCTGTGCGTGTGTGTATGTGTGTGTGTGTTTGAGCCTCTGAGTGCTACAGGCCTGTCACAGTGGATTACAATCCTTCTCTTTTCGTTTAAACAACCTGGGGGATCCGACGAGCAACTGTGGACCTTCCTCCGCTCCCCCTCCGACAGACAGAGACCCTCAAGAAAAATACAGAGGGTTGGGGTTTGTGATGCTGTAATTTTCTCAATTACTTTTGCAGTATCACCTCATTCTCGTTTAGTCAAGTTGTTAGTGAGGGGAGCTGCAGTTGAACAGGAGCGTTTGTTGTTTCCTGAACCCATACCCTCTCAAAAATCCCCACATGATTAGTTCTAAGTCTGAATCGGAATATTTTATGCAAGTTTAAAAGATGAATCAGACATCTTTTCTTCCCCTTATGAAAAAACTCTATTTTCTTGAGTAGTTGCTGAGTTCTGGGAACACAGCAACATCTCCTAAATGAAGCACGATGGCAAGAAAAACAAGCGGTCAGATGATGAGACAAGTTGTAAACAAGCAACTGTTTTGCCAGATTATCAAAACCACGTTATATGGTGGTAAATCTTTGTAAATTATCTTAGTTTGGGCTGTAATGTAACTGCTTACCTTTATTTTCTGCTTTAAATAAATATGGCTAATCTGGAAGTTTGAATAAAATCTGTATGATTATCTTATTTTCATGGTTTTTTTGCATCATCTGACTTCTTTTTACCAACTTCTCAACTTTCCCAGGTTACAGCAGTTTACCATTTGAGCAGGATGTCATAACATAAACAGGAATGATGACCAAAACTACAAAATAAAACATTGTTGTTGTAATTGTTGTAATAAACCAGAATTATCAGAATACAGGACATGTGCGCACACACGCACACACACACATACACATACACACACATGTACTCTAATGCAATAAGCCTTTCAAAACTTCCTGCTCTGACAGGGACAAACATTTGTACCCATATGATTACAAGCAGAGCTGCTGCAGTGCAGACTGTTTACTGTGTGGATCAGGTTCCTGATGGGCTTTTGATGAGATTTTGCAGGAAAAATGCAGTTTGGTGAAATGACTGAGCTCATTGTGTTACAGACATTCAGACAATCCCTCAGAAACATGGACTCAGTCAAACTTTCTCCCCTGTGTGTGTGTTGTGTGTGATCAGATGCTCTCTGTAACCTAATACTCACTTCTCATTCACTCCCAAGTTGTGCTGATGATGTATACATGAGGACATTTATGAGGTTTTGATTCTGTTTACATAAACGGCTGATATTTATGCAGATTGACTATTCACATGGGAGCTTTTAATCCCATATCTGATGACCATACAGCAGAGTCAGGCACATTTCTGCTTGAACTCCAACTTCCCCTTCAGATCTGAACATCAATGTGCTGGATTAACATCTGAGGAAAGAGTGACTGCGCTTGATTGCATATTTCATGTGCAGTAAAACCGTTTATGACTCAGGGCCATTTGTGCAGAAATAAGATTACACAAATATTTTTACTTCAAATCATCACTATACTACACAACATAATAGGAACGCCTAACAATGTGATGCAACATGATACAATAGTCCTGCAATAAAAAACTGCCTTTGTGAAGTTTACAATATCCAAGTTTCCTCTTGCGGTTTCAATTTACGGTGTTTATGTATCAGCTTTCATTATAATGCAAGCTGTATTTTGTGTAACCATTTGCTTTTTCCTTTTTGGCATTTGCAAACAAACATTTCATAAACAAATTTATTGTTCACCGCTAATGTCAGAAGAAGAATGCAGCCATGCTAGAAGCTCTGTGAGGCTGTACTCAGACGAGGTAATGCTTTGAGCTAGATGCTTATTTTAGCATGCTAACATGGTCACAATTACAATATTAAAATACTAATGTTCAATAGCTATGATCTTTACTACATGACATTATAACAATAGTTAGCTAGCACTAAACACAAAGTACAGCTGAGGCTGGTGGTCACAACCCAAAAGATTGAACAAATAAAATTTTTTACCTGATGATGGTGCTGAGTGAAAAGTATGGTCATTATGTTTTGTCCTGAGGGAAACATTTTGCAGAAATTCATCTAATTGTTATCCAAATATTTCACTCAGAACTAAGAAAATTAACCTCATGATGGCACTAGAGGAAAAGTGGCAAAAGAAGCAGAAGGAGAAAAATTCTTTATTGCCACATGTGATCATACTCAGCACACCGTAGTGAAACTGTTTCTCTGTATTTAACTGATCCCTGAGGAGCAGTGGACAGCCATCATACTGAGAGACTACTGGAGACTACATCCAGATGTAAGCCATTGCCTCGTTCAAGGCACTGACAGGATATATATACATATAAATATATATTTGTATTCATCCTCTGGGGACCACGAATCACTGCACAATATAAAATGGCAATCCATTCTATACTTTTTGAGACATTTCTTTCAAAACTTCACGAGAGCACTAGCTTAAAAGCTTAAAAGATACATCATGTAGATACCATAAATGTCCGTTTAAAATGTATCATTTATAAGTAAATAAGAAAATGTTAAGAAATTTTACCGGATCAGCGGAAACTTTGACCCGCTGTCAGGGGATCAGCAAATCATTCAGATTTATTCTCTGCACAGTAAATCCTTGGACAAAATTTTATGGCAATCCATCAAGGTGTAATAGAGCCTCATTGCCATGGTGGAAGCGTGACTAAAAAAATATCTGCCAATAGATTTGACTGATGTCAAGCAGAACTTTTAACTTGTTTTATAATCCTGCTAAATGTTTATTGACTGTACACAGCATTTCATGGTCCAGGCTGCTCTGAGCCGGCGTGCTGTAAACAACCTCTGAAGGCACTGGAGAAAGTGATGTTGTTTAGTTAAAAGCAGTTTTACAAGATCTCCGCCTCCTCGCCAGTTGAAAGACCACCAGCTCTGGATGTTGCGGGACTAATTAAACCATCTGATATGAGAAAGAAGGCCACAACTCACAGATAATTGCTTTCATCTGCCCTCTTTATATGCAGAGTGTAGGACAGGCCAACAATGAGATGTGTAATGTTCCTGGAAGTCAACCAGGGGAGTGCCATGCTGATTAAAAAGTGCAATATTTCAGTCTCTTGATGTCATTGAAGTGTCTGGGCGTCGTGTACATTATGTTCAGAGCTGCAGACTGAGGAATGTCTACATTATTGTCCTTTATATGCATTCAGCTCCTCATTCAGGACAAGGGTCACCCGCATACGGGCCTTTACAAGTCCTACGAGGCTCTTTTATCCTGCACACGTTTTCCATTTGAATGAACATTATTCTCCTTTTGGCTTAAGCAGCGAACACAATCAATGGTTCCTCCAGCTTGTCCTGACCCACTTTCTAACCACGAATCCCAGCCCACAGTTTGTGAGACTGTGTCATAAAATATAGGGGCTACACTCTCTAACAGTGAGGGGGACATGGGACCCCTCCAAAGAATCCACTTCCTTCCAACTTTAATCCCCGTGATGTTTCATTCCTTCACTCCTAAGTGCTCCGTGACGATGGCCCTGTGAAATGCAACTATGCGGCGGAAATGTGTCATTTCTCACGTTGTCAGTGTTGATCAGAGTATCAGCAGATAGAGGGACAGTCTGGCAGGAGACCCCTGCCTTTATGCGGCTGTGGGGCTAAACCAAACACCCAAAAGAAAAAAGTCTCCGAGCCGGTCGCCTCAGCTTATAAAACAACGTTTTCTCACGCCTAAAGCAGCTGATGTCATGACTGAGCTGTAGCCAAGTTTAAAGTGAACTGTGCACTATAAATGGATGAAGAGAAATTGCTTTCTCCTTCGGTTATTGCTTCTCGACTTGGAATCTTTAAACAGTGCGGGACTGTGAGGAGCCATGGACATTTTTGTGCATGCTTACACTGTGTAACAAATTCCTGTGTGAGGTCCCGTCTGTGCGCTGGGCCCTGTGTATGTTAGAGCTGATAAAGACGAGTGCACATCGACACACTCTTCTTGACCGTGACATTGAGTTGGCGATATCCAGCGATGCCAGTCCAACAAGTCCTAATGAGATCGTTGCTGTAACTGTGACACTACATTAATACTTTATCTGTGTAAAATCTGGCCGAGTGAGCTCCCTTGTGGGCAGACATATCTGGAGTCAGCAATCTTAAATTAGAACATATTATTTTGATGATGTGTTCTTGCTCTGAGGAGATGAGTTTGTTTTTCTGAACATCTGTTTAACTTCCCAGAGTATCGGGTTTCTCCTCTGAACAACTAATCTCACAGGAGATGGTTGAGCTAGTGGCAAAATAGAGCAATTATGTGATTGGACTTTGATTACAGAGCGTTTCCCACTCATTTGTTGGATGAGTTTGCCATTTGGAGGGTCAGACCTCCTGGGATTATTTGACAGCCTCTTCTTGGCTACATGACACTCTTTGGAGAGGAGACATCGGAATTCCATAGATATGAAAGACAGCTTTGTTAAGGATTTTTAATAATCCCCCTCGGCAGAAGGCATAACAAACATCCTTACGTTGCGTGCCAAAGCTTTAATTCTTTAACACCTCATTCAAATGTTTCAGCTTTTTCTTCTCTATCTCTCCATGTTCCTCGCCTTTCTTTCCATCTCTCCAGCTGCGTTGACTTGTGTGTGACAGACTCCAGCTCTGTCGCCCTTCCCTCCTTCAGCACCCTCCTTCTCCCCCTCTCCTAAACCTCTAGATCCCCCCCTCTCCTCCTCCTTTCCCAGCTTCCCAGTCTAATTGAAGCCAGAACCTGGGAAAATCCTGCAGGTAGGACAGGAATCCAGGGTGGAAAATAAACCAGATCCCGAGCACCGCAAATTCCAACACGCAGTCTCACTTCCTCCGAGCCACCAGAGCCTGGGCAGCGTGTGCTCGACACCTCGTGCATGCTTGTACAGAACACACTCTTAACACACACACACAAACACACACAAACTAAGAGTTTTTTACTGTGCACACTTGCAGCAGTAAATATCACACACACGTTGTTAGAAATATATCTACAGCAGATACATTTCCAGTTCATATACAGCAGCGACACGTAAACACACCAGTGGTTATAAAATCAAGCAACACTTCAAATGCTCTTTGAAAAGTATGAATAAATACAGTGTGTTGTGTATTATAACAACCTTAGAGATAAAATGGAAGCTGCCTCATGACGAGGCGAGCATTTGGTGGCCCTTCCTACAGGGTGTGCTTACAACCAGACTAATAGACACCATGGGTGTTAGACTAGGCCTGCTGTTTTGTAAACTTACACTTGCTAACCTGGCCATTATGCTCGCTCCAGTCAAAGAGGCTGACTTCTGTTTGATGTTATTTACTGAGGGTTTTTGAAGCGTTATTTAATATACCCCCTCAGGGCCTTTGTCCTCTCTCCTTCCTAGTTTTTATGTGTGTGAAGTACGACTGCTCTGGAAGCAGAGGAGGAAGGAGGGCTGTTATGCCGCTATGTTTGTGAGCAGGGATAAGCCATGAGGGTACTTTAAATGAAGTGTGACACCTGGTGTAAACCTCTGTGGAGCTGCAGGGCGTTTGTGGAGGCAGAGCCAGTTTCCCTGTTAGGGCACCACACATGCATATTATCCTTTCGCTTTCCAAAGACTTCTGGCTGTATGGTAAGTTTAGGATTTGAGGAGTTATGGGGAGTTATGGTTCCTTAACTTTAGGAATCCAACTAGCAGATACCCCACCCACCTCCATACACACACACACACACACACACGCACACACACTCACACACCCCTCTCCCACTCCGGCTCTCTCCCCTGCTGGCTGGGAGGTCAGACGGAGCATGTGAGGGCCCTTTTCCTTCCAATTAGTCTGTCTGCTAATGAGGCCCAACCATCCCTTCTACCACTGCCACCCATTCCTCCTTACCTCCACACCTCCACCTCTCCCTCCTTCCCTGTCGCCTCCTTCACTGCCCCTCCCCACCGTCAACCCTGAGGCCTGAGCCAGGGTCGCCTCCCTCTACCCACTCCACCCCTTTGCTCCCACACCACTACCAACCCGGTGGGTATAATTATCACGCAGCCGGCTTATAAAAACCCTGCTGCACAAGCCTGGCAGCCGGCTCAGTACGCAGGAATCACAGCACACACAGTGTTTTTACCTGAGTGTGTGTGTGTATATGTGTGTGTGTGTGTGCTGTGGGCCTTTAATGCTCTCAGTCTAATACTTCTTTGAGCTGTCAGAGAGCAGAGACATGAACAGCTGAGTCTCCCTGCTGCGGCCTCTGATCTGAGCCACTTATGGGCTTGTTGTCACTGGGCACAGTCACGTGTTGCTATGTAACAGGACACCCCCCCTCCCTCCTCCAAAAGAGGTCAAGGGTCACACTTCCTGTTTCCTGTCTCTGCTGGGTCATCAGAGGGTCTCCCTGTGAGGGTCAGGGACCTCCTCTGTTCCTCCCCTGCCTTTTGTTTGGGGTGGTGGTGCTCTGGGGGGCACAGCACAGAGGAGGCTCCCTTCTGGACCTGTCAAAGCGTAAGTGCTCCCTAAAATATCCTTCCCTCTCCAGCCTCCATGCCTTTTCATCTCGCTAGAAACCTACATGATGTCAGTATGTGGTAGTCCTTCTCTCTAAGCCGTTTTCTTTTGGTTTCCATTAACTACAGGCCATCCTCACCAGCAGCGGAACAGCTGCAGAGGCTTGTGCAGGCCTCTCCACCCTCCATTATCAGCCTCCCCAGCCACCGAGTGTCCACCGGCCCCTGCTGGGTGTGATCATGGGACAAGCAGCGACAGTCTGCTGATGTAAAAATGGACGGTTTCTTAGCAACACATGACTCTGGGAACCACGGTGATAACGTGTAAAGCAGACGAGCAGCAGACAAAAAGAGATTGTCTGAGGGATGTAATCTGATTTAGCAACCAGCAGCCTGTGCAGGAATGAGGCTTTTTAAACTATTAAACCCCATGTAGACAATCAGACATACTTACAGACATAAGTCAAGATTTTCATTTTGTTAGCCTAAAAAAAGGACTGAAAATTGTTGTCATGCCAGATGTATTTAATACTGGAGCCACTTAACCCCGTGTATTCACGCTCTGCCTCGATCAGAGATGAAACAGTGATTTATTCTTCCAAAAAATTAACCAACTATAGTTACAGCAGTGGTATAGTCATCTGCTATATAAAATTGAAATATTAGACATAAAGAAAATGTCCATTACAGTTTCCATTGGCCTCCAAAGGTTACTCACAGGAGGAGCTAAGTCCCTGCCAACATGGTCTAAACATTCATTCAGGTTTCATTTCAATCCAGACAAATCTGGAAATAGCCTTATGGGCTTAGTCAGAAAGGTGGAGTGGACACACGCCCAGTTTTACACGGGACTGGAGAGCTCCTTTTTTTTGCTCTGGGTTCTGTTCCAACTGGAATTAACATCAGGAAATTAATCTTGTCTGCATTACTGTCTGAGGCTGGGCTCCTGTTGCGTGACATACTCGACTGCGGACAGATAGAGGAGAACAAAAAAAAAACTGAGGGAAAAGAATGAGAGAGCACAGGTCCTCCTCCTCTTTACTTTTTAGATTCAATAAAAGTTGAGTAATGAGTCGCTGAGAGCGGGTGAGACTGCAGGGCAGGCCATGTCGTCCGAAACGCCGCTCTTGCTGTCAGTGTGCTGAGGAGCTTTCCATGACTCACTGGGAGCAAAGTTCCCCTCTGTCATTCCTCTGTCCAACCTTCTGTCTTCTTCTCGTGGTGTCCTTCATTCATTCCCGCTCTCCTGCTTTTGTCCTGGCTCCCTGTTACAAATAGCACGTCTGCAAACTTGAAACATGTAGCTCATTGTGCATGAGGGGATGAGGTCAAGGGAAAGTCCATTTCCTTCATTTATCATGAAAAATACTGTGTGCTGAGAATTTGTGTGTTTGATTGTTTAACACTGTGACCTGCGGGCATCTGCTTCAACATTGATTTCAAAATACACAATCTGCTGAACATGATGTTTTTGGTTTTACAGGAGCTCTGAGATGAATAGGAGACTATTATAGCTACAGTGCAAAATACAGCAGTTGATTATTTTCTAACGAGCGCTGTGAATGCCTGAGGTATTCCTGCCACATAATGTAGAAAGACTGATTACTTCTCTCACTTTAGAACCTGTCTCTTTAGCACTGTAAAATTTAAAGCATAGCTTTGGTTTTATACAGTTTGGACCTCATTTTCTTGGTTTTGGCCACATGTCTATTGCATATAAAACAACTGCATTCATCAAGAAAAAAAATGGATACATTTCATGATGAATTTGTTGTCAATTTTAGTTTTTCGTTTCTTAAAAAAAAGGGATTATTACCAACAATTAATGTCCAACCCACTTGTTAGAGTAAGAAAAGATCATGTTTTGGATTTACATACCTAGTTTGACACAAGATGCATGGCTGCTCCTCATGTCTCCACGTTAAAAACACCTGGTTCCCTTTGACACGAAACAGCTGGAAAATCTGCCAGCATCTCCTTCAAAATACCTGGTTTTGTCACCAGAACCATGATGGAAAAACTCCTGTCATCTCATGCAGAAACACCAGGTTTTAGTAGCCAAAAATAGAATAAATATGGAACTTAATGTAGTCTTGAACACTTGTCAGCTGTTTGGCAGCTGTCTCATATGAAACAAACAAACTCTACCTATCCATGATTTGCAAAAATGTAAACTGTAAATATGTCTTTGTGGTGAGCAGGCTGATCAAGGGTTCCTCACACTTCCTTCCTTCCTTTTCTTATCTTGTAGTATTGCCATATTTTCACATAATTTGCCAAAATATGGCCAAACTTCAGCAAAAAATCTGTCTGTGTTATCAGTTTTGTATTTACACATGCAGAAAGTCACAGAATTGATCTTTTTCATTATTAGCAGCAACAATTGCTGATGAAAAGCTATCTGACTGACTCAGGTAGAAATGTTCAGAGGAGGTAATTTATTCAAGTTTTGTTTACCTTATCTTTACTAATGTTTTGGACATCTTCCTCCACTCTCTGACTGATGTTACCTCTGAATTTAGCCACAGGCGACAAAATGAAACTCAACATTATCTTGAATGAAATAACAGATTCCTCTGAGTTTGAAAACCATAGGAAACACATGGAGTAAGTAAAAAACTCAACAATTTTTGATGTTTTAAATTAGAAATGTTGCATATCGTCGTGTCCCTTAGCTCAATAAAGCCTTTAAGCCTTTTTTGGCAGTTTTTTTTTCCACTCTGTAACTTTGGCTCTTAATAACAGCTACAAAAATTTGCTTTTTGGGCTGTTTTCTCTAATAAGCTCTAATAAACCAGCTGTACTTTACATCCCCAACCCAGCAACCAATGTTATCAGCAAAACATAGCAGAGCATTTAACATCAAAGGGTGATAAATGTTTTTAAGGGATTATTATAGAAATTCAGGATTTCTCTGAGTTTGAACATTGTTGTGTAGATTTCAGATAATTTAAGCACACATGTTAACAAAATTATAACAGAGCAAAAGTCGTTTTTAGAGATTCAAATGTAAAAATGTCACATATTGCAGGTTTAAGGCATTGTATTATCTGGGTTTAAACCCAAAAATGTGGTGAGCTGTTCTCATCACTGTGTAACACTAAAAACAGCACGTGTCTGTGTGCATTTCAAGCCTTCAACTCAGAGCAATTAAGGAAAG
>JAPZDZ010000026.1:5540203-5556136 GCA_029783805.1 Acanthurus tennentii | reverse complement strand
GACTGTAATAATTAACACAAACCACACATACCCCCCCCCCCCCCCCCCCAAAAGCCAATCATTAACTTTACAACAGCTAAACCAGCAAACATATGCAGCCAATCAAAGATGGAGCCATTAGAGAAGTTGGTGTCATGAAACTTTATGTGTGAGTAGAAGAAGTACAACCTCTTGGATAACGGGCTTTTAAAATGTTAGTATGGGGCAAAGTCGGCAAACATTTTAAATACTGAATATCAGATGTGACTGCAGACTCTTCAAATGCAGTTTTTATGTCCTGGTGAGCATTTTAAAGTTAAGTCAAAGCTCCTTCCTCATTCATTTAAATAGGGCTCTGGTCTTGTTAACCTGAAATAACTATATTTGGGGTTTTACCGAAAAGTTCTAACAGCTATCAGCTAAATTTTGTGCAAATATCCACAATCCCCAAAGCATTAATTCTTATGACTTAATTAACTTTGATGCTGAATGCATCCCCAACAGCTGTTAACATTTCTCACTTATTCGGTGAAATGTTTCCACCAAAATAATTGACACAACATCGCTGGTTCAAATATGATAAATCTCATTGGCTTTGGTGATCCTCTCAATTTCCCTGCACCATGATGCTAACACCTTCAGTTTTTGATTAAATATTGGAAGGATTTTTTTTGTTAAATTTGGTGCAACGTTCATGTTCTTTTAGAATCAAAACATTTTGTTCATCTATCTTTTTCATTTCACTCCATCATCAGGTCCTAATATAAATTTGTGTAGGACTTTGGTTCATATACAAATGCCTGCAAGTTGCTTACAAACCCATCATTCTGTCATCGACAGCTGTTCATTGTGCTAAGTGCTAATTAGCAAATGTTAGCATGCTGACAGGCTAAACTAAGATGATGAACATTGTGAACATCATACATGCTACACATCGGAGAGTGGACAGAGCATGGCTTTAGACTAATCCTGTTTCCTCATTCATTAATGTACAGTGAATCAGAGGACAGTGTGTATGTTTATATGTCGAGAGGAGTTGGTGAGTTAGTGTGTTTGTTGGTGAGTCACATAAGGCGGTGTTCACACAGACTGAGCTCTAAACAAGGGCACGACAGTTGCTGTCAATGTTTTTCCCCTCGCTCCTTATACTCTTTTTTTGGGTTTTGTTCTAAAATACCCAGAACCACATCTTTCTCTCCCGGCTTTACAAGTGTTTGTTTGCTTTTTAATTGGTTTGTGAGGCACCCCTCCCCTCCTAAAGTCCAACTGAGTTGCCAAGATACAGACCATGAGAAGGAATTTCAGGACCTCAGTTAATCTATGCAGGACTCCGGCAAATTCAGGCAAACATGATGTTGTCTTTAACAAAACAGCTCAGTACATTAAACTGCCATTCATCATGTGGAGAGTTTGTTTCTGGGACATGTTTTAATGTGACACCTGAGGGCACTGCTCTTTCAACAGGTGGCACTTTGCTGTTTGGCTTCAGAGAGGAATCAAAATATTCCCCTGGATCAGCCGTCCTGTCTGTGACTTACTGTTTATCCATGCCACGGTCCGAGTGACCAGGCCTTCAGAAATGCTGTGGTCATCCTGCGTGTATGGCCTCAATGTTGAGAAATGAATGGAGGTTTGTTGAGGCAGCCATGCTGGTAACAAGGTGATGTGTGTTCCCTTTCTAAACCTTAGAGTTTATGTCACTTGTAAAACCCAGATTGACTGGTGTGTATGTGCAGGCGTAGGGAACAGGGTTGTTTATCTTCTGCATGACGTAATTCTGTGATTAGCTCGGGTTTTTATACCTCCGCTCTCTGTCTTGCGCACACAAACACACAGTCGGATCCCAGGCAGACATTGCAGCTGACCTGAGAAAAGGCCCATATGAACTCAATTTTCTCCCACAGACAGCCAAACAACAAAAAACAACAACAAAAAAATGCATGCTGACGTATGCAGATAGGAAGGAAATCAATAAAAAAACAAAAAGAAGGCAGAGCGGTGAGATGAAAGGAGGCTTGGAGGGCAGGCGGTTGGAATTTAGCACATCTGTTACCTTGGCAGGGCTCTCAATCATGTGTGATGTTGTGGAGGCTTAAAGATGGTCAGAGAGCGGCTGTGTAGGTTGTCTCTAAGCTCGCTCACATGTTTTTCACCCATGGAAACAAGACAGGAAAGGTTATTTTTATTTCTCTGTTGTTCTTTAGACACACAACAACAACATACTGTGAAAGTTGTTGATGGTTTCCTCTCAGTTTCAGTAACCGAATGCAAGAAGTTGTGCTTTTTCCCCTCCTTTTTCGCTTGTTTAGAAGGAATTCAGAGATTTTTAATGGAATTGCTTTCCACTTCTTGGACATTTCTGTTTTATTTATGAGTTTAATAGTTTACCACAGTTCTCAATAAACACTTCTGGTATGTGTTGCACAGCACATTATGAGCTTCTGTAAGTCACATGGGAAAATATGTGAGTTGAACAACAACTGTTTTTCACAGCACAGAGGCCAGACTGTATCAAGATTCTGTTGCAAAGAATATCTTTCTGCAGCTTGTGTCGCATATTAGCCCTCTTCATAATATCGTCTTTTTTGTAGGCTTTAATCTGTGGCCTGATTTTGTATTACTTTATATTATTTTATTTGCATCTTTTCTGCCTCTTGGCAGATCTCCTTTGCAACACAGGTTCCCAATCTGACACAGTTCAGTGAAAAATAGAACAAGTCCAAATATCATAAAAATACATATTTTTTGTTCATCTTTCATCCCAGTTTCTCATTTTAGATCTTGAGGCCTTGACATCCACTTGGACTGAGTGTGTTATGTGGTGTTATTGTATCCTTGTTGCCCTGAGACAACCACTCAAGACAATGCTGTTTGCCAGTAACAACACAGTCGTACCAGTCTGCCTGCCCCACTGTTTCTTTTTCTACCAGTAAATTACATGGAGCGACAGCCACAACCCTTTGAATGAATCACGTTTGGACAAAAATAACAAAACTGGCAGCGATAACAAAACTGTTTTCCTGCCTGGTGATTATAATTAGAGTTTGGTAAATACCAGTGCTCTCAGATCTCACCGAGTTTTTGTCTGGAATTCCCCTCATCCTGTTATAATCACACAGTACACCCTCAGATGAAGAGACACCCTTTATTTATTTTCACAGCTTTCTTAAAACCATTAATGTACAGGCACATTCCAGCCCTAGAGTGATTCATAAAAAACTTGTGAGCATTTTAACCTCATTACCTTTAACTTCTTCCTGTTTGTCCCACAGTTGCTGCGGCTGGTGACCGTGTCTGAAAAGCGCTGGAGAGCCCGGTCGCGTGGAGCTGGTGGCGGTGGAGGAGACGGATGGAGCGACGAGGGAGAAGAAGGATTCGAGAGTGGTGACTGTGACGATGAAGATGAGTGTGCCGGGGTGTCAGGGCTGGGACCGCCACCGAGACGCAAACGGTTACGCATCTTTGCAGGTTAGACACTCAAAGTAGTAAAGTAAATCACAAAGTTGGCTTAGCGTGGTTTTAAATGAGCAACTGCATCCATATTGATAACTTAAAAAGATCTTAAATTGCTTTATGAGACAGGCTCCGGCAAACTGTTGAGCACAAGCTATTAAGTTGTTTACATTCAAGTCTGGTAACCAAAGCTATTTACTTAAAAACTGGTAGGTGCATGAATAGTTTTGGCTTTTTCTGCAGTGAGTCAGGGAGATCACAGTCCAAACACAGGCAGTGGGCACAGCAGAGAGGTGTTTACATGACTACTGTACATGTTGACACCAACGTGACACTATGCAGCAGGAGACGCGAGACTTCCTCAGGTAGCCGCCCCATCTCGACCCCTTGACCTCCCCGCTGTCAATCCCTTGGAAACGTCAGACGTTCTCTCCAAAAGCCAAACAAAGAACAAATGGAGCTACAAACTGTTGGGAGAAAAGAAATCAAACAGAAAAAGAGGGAGAAAACAGCCAAAGAGCAGGAACAAGGGGGTTCGGTACACCGACACAAAGCCAGCGCAGCTGAGCAAACACGGTAGTGGGAGTAGTCCTCCTGTCGGGGATGTTGTGGCAGAGATTTGGGTTCGCCGGGCAGGGAGCGAAAGCAGGAACTCGGGGTTAACGCAGGAATCCTGCAGGGCCATCACTTCCAGCAGGCTGGGCCGTGAGAGCCTGATGCCCTCTCTTACACGCTCCTGTTAGTCTGACTGTACAGTTCTGCTTCGATACACAGAGTCATTATACTGTCTCCTCTGGCTTTTAAGCTGCTGAAGTTGACACAGCGGGAAATTAAAGCGCCCTTTATAGTCTGACCTCCATCTCAGTCTCAATATCTCCTTCATTTTCCCTTATCTGCCCTGTGAATTAGCAGATTAGATGTGCATATAGTGTGTGTGTGTGTGTGTGTGTGTGTGTGTGTGTGTGTGTTTGAGCGTGTGTTTGTGTGTGTCTGAGCTCGTCTAGGGCTCATATACGCCTGTTTGTACACGAGCAGTAATGTTTACGGACCTTGGAGAGTCTCTCCTCATTGGCAGACACACAGATAGCTCCTGATAGCCTGTGATGACCCAGCAAAATGCTGACCTAGCACGGCTGCTCAGCCCATTTTGGTCAAACAGGGGACCATGGTTCAAAGGTCAACCTGCAGAGCATGAGGCCTAATGGGCTGCCTGTCTGTGCTTCGCTGCACTGAGATGGACGAGGCAGATCTGGTTTCACAAAGCCTGGAGCGGAGGGACGGTGAAGCAAACTCACACATGCACACACACACACACACGCACATATGTGCAAAAGGCAGGGAAAGGTGACAAAAGCCCCAACAACAAGGTGCAGACAGGAGAGAGGTGGGCAGGACTGGGACCCCCACACGGCCCAGCTGTCAGCCTGCTCACCACATAGAGGATGATCCCAAACGTACTGAATGATTGATCTGTCCTTGCTCATTCTCTGCATAGATTCCACAACTCTCCGATCACTGGCAACACAACTCTTATACACACAAACACACACACACACACACACACACACACACATAATAACACATACACACTTCCCCTCCTGACCATTCAAACCTCATGTCGCACATTTCCCAGAGCATTCCAGGCCAGGGGAGCTATTCCAGGACAGGGACACCCCCCCTCTTACACTACACCAACCCCACCCCTCTAAAGCCAGACGAACAGCCAGGCGCTGGACCGGTTACAGCTCACACACCAGACAGATCACTCACTGACCTCTCTGTGATGTGTCACTGAACTCTATTATTTGAAGGGACGGTAAGTAAGTCAGAGGAGGATATATAGGATCCTTTTTTAACATCACCAGCTTTCATTTCTAAATCATTTTAGTCTGCAACAGCTTCCTTTGAGAAGAACACCAACATACTGACTGTTATCTGTACAACTTCACACATGTAGCAGGATAAGAAAACAGTCACAAAAGTCCTTTTATATTTTTTTAACTTTCAGTATTTCCAGTAGCATGAATGGAGGTGTTTATTACACAAACTTGCATTATGCATTAAACAAAATTGTGAGTTGTTTAGAGTAGTTATATACTGTACAGTCAAAATATACCAGTTGCATTCAGATGGAAAAAATCCTAAGCATTAAAAATAATTATTTTTTATGATTATGTTTTGTCCAAAACCATGCAGGCGGATACACCTGCAGTATTTTTTTTTTATTTTTTGTTTGTGTAAGTTTTTATCTTTAATCCTATAATTTGTGATACCTAATGGTCGTCTCCAGCTTATGATGAGCTAGCCAGGCTCCCATGCACACTTGCTCTACATTTCTTCCTTTTTTCTCTCCCACCGTCTCTTCCACTGGGCCTCCTTAGTAATTTATTGTATAAAGTCTTCAGATGTCGCTATCTGTTTGAAAGTAAAAACTAGAGATAGACTGATACGTTTTTTTCAGGGCCGATACCGATACTGATTACTAGTAGTCAAGGAGGCCGATAACCGATATTTGGAGCCGATATTCATATCTGCTCTCGGGAGCTTTTCCACTGGGCAAAACTTTTTTCTCCTCTCTGCCGTGTGTGAGCACTGTGCACGCACAGCTTTCACTGCTGATTGGCTGTTATCCGTGCCTTGGCTCTGCATGTAACCAATCAGGGTGGGACAATGCTGGAGACAGAGTAGCAACTGCAGACAGAGAGGCGCGACTGCGTCAGAGCCAAAATGACCCAGTTTTAAATTGATCTCTTATTGGCCGTCGGATTACAAAAAAAAGGCTGATGCCGATATGTGTCAAAATGCCAAATATCTGTGCTGATAACTGGCCCAGCAGATAATCGATCCCTAGTAAAAACACACCAGTGAAGTTGATTTGTTTCTTCTCTCTAAGTTTTGTAAAGTAAGCTAAAAGTGGCAAATTATTCTCACAAGTCTCAAGATAATGTTTCTTGACTTGAGTAAGTACTTGAAACAAAATGACGTACACTGTGAAAATGTGGAAATAGTCCACAGAAATTCCTCTTTTTATAAGAGGAGTTGACCACTCAATTCTAAGCCACTTATAAAGATGTCTATTTAAGAGTCTAATGCTAACTGCTAGACGAATAACTTGTTAAAATGGGGTTTTTGATGCAGTTTGGAAACATTCAGCAGTGTGAATGCCAACAGTTGGTGGGCTCTGCCACAACCCAGCAGCCCGGAGCTCAGCTTTGTGTGTTTTCTTGCTGAGCTGGACGGGCCTTCGCTGAGTGCCGTTCCTCGCCATGCTCAGCAGGAGCTGCGTGAATAGGCCTCTTGTTATGTTCCTGCACTCAGACATTCGGTCACCGTGAGCACCCCAAAGGAAAGCTGCTCTTTTGAAAGCTCTTGAGCATTTTTATCAGCACAGGGGGTTAGCAAAATACAAAGTGAAAATATTCCTGTAATGTGAAACATGCAGCATACGATGAGGAGCTGGACTGGGCTCACCTTTCAGGTCTGCAACAGATTTTGTGACTGGAACAAGGGAGCAAGTAAAAGAAAGAAGGAGGTGATGAAAGAATGCAAGGAAAGAACAGAAAGACACAAAAACAGCTTTTATAAGTCGAAAGGTTTATACACTGGGAAACCTAAACATTCTTTAGGTTGTACGTAGGTTGAACTGACAGCCGTACGTGCTGCCAGTTCGCAGACCTGGTATGTTAATTAAATGCAGCTGCGGCCCCTGACCCTCAGCACCTGATAGGTGAGTAAAACGGCGCCGGTCCTTCTTAAGTAGTGTTAACCACATGTCTTCATCAAAAAAGCCATAATCCAGACATTGTTGACACTAGCTCTGGCAGCTCTTGGTGCATCCACCCTGTATACAGTTTCCTTCTCCTTTAAGCTCCATATACTTTCATAAAGCTGATTATACTCTCATGAAATGTGCTTCCTGTCAAAAGTCATCCACATGTGGTTGCCAGGTAGAGGCCCTGCTGCGTGCCACAGGTTGGCGTGAGACAGAGGGAAACAGGCTCAGACGGTGCAGATGTGCGAGGTGGAGTGCAGGTGTTTGGGTGAAGGAGGAATCTGGGTGCCCACATGGCTCCTCTTCGGTTTTTCAACAGCAAGCAGAGCCAGATGATACAAAACCATGCAGACTTAACCAGAGTAAAACTGTTTGAGGCCCACTACCATCGGGACTTAATCATCTGCTAAAATATATAGATTAAAAGGAAACAGCTGAAACTGTTGAGTCCACCTTTCATCTAAATTGCTGACACATCTACGACTCGACTATGTTGCTATCAGAGATATGGAGCTGAGTCACATGACTTGAACTCAAATCTAACAGTACTTTTGTTGAACAGACAGTATGAAGTTTCTGTTGCTTGGGGTCTCTAAATAAAAAAAAAACATAAGATGGAGTTTGATGGCGTAATGTAGTAGCGTGGGGTCATGGGAGTTGTTGTCCTCATTATTAATCAACCACTATGCCGATAAAAATGAGTAACTGTGCTAACTCATGAGTGAGTAATACAAATAATGGTAAACAGTGGAGTGGTCAGCTGGGTAAGTTTGCCAAGATCCTTTCTCACTCTTTGATGATTCATCTGGTATTTCAGTGTTTTCTCGGAAGTTATGGCAACTAGATGAGGTAAAGGTAATATTTTTGCTATTGCTTTAGGGATGGCATGACTTGAAAATGAGGTGATACATCTCATGCGGTTAATCAGCCCACCACTTATGTCCAGATTAAAATATCGCAGAGGATGTTGCTATCCCTCAACCCTCCATACAGAGCCATTTTCAGGTAATACATGCTGAACAGAGGTGGTTAAACATTATACCTGCTTAGCATCAGCATGTTAGCATTGTGTGGCTGTAGCTTAGGAGGTAGAGTGGCTCTATTCTATTTCTCTATTTATCAGAGGTTTGACGGTTCGATCACTGACTCCTCCAATCCACTTTTCTAACTGTCCTTGGGAAAGATACTAATGCCTAAGTTGCTCCCAATGGCTGAATGTGTGTATACGTTTCTGGTGAGCAGCAGTTGGCACTCAAAGAAAAGCAGCCTGCCATTAGTGCGTAAATGGGTAAATGCCGACTTGTGTTGAAAAGTGCTTTGGATAGCCGGCAGACTGGAAAAGGTTTGTGTAAGTGCAGTCCTTTTACCATTGTAAATGTGAAAATGTTAGTTTGCTGATGTTAGAATCTGGCACCAAAGCACCACTTGAAGAACGGCCTCGCGTGGTGTTAGCATAGCTGTTGACTCTTGCTATTTTTATTCCAAGTGAAATTACCAACAGAGGCATAAATTATCAATCAGAACCCTTTTAAATACACCCAACACTGAAAGACTTTGGTTGTGATAACACGTGTTGATGCTGAAATGTTCATGCAACTAGTGATCTCTAGTGTGGCAAGAAGCATAATTATGATTCATTTTTTCCACAGAAATCAAAGAACAGATGTTTTTGTTCAGTTTAAGGCAATCTGCAGCCTCACAGCAAATCAAAATGTTCATTCCAAATAGAGATTTGGAAGAAACTTCTACTGCTCTCATCCCTGGCTGACGAAATTATCATTCTTTAGCCAACTAAAATCTGTTTATCTTTTAGATGATTTACGATGAACTTGCAGTAACGAGTGTTTTCCATAATGAATATATGATATTTCTGGAGGAGTCTTTGAATTGATTAAAAAAGCCCTAAAAACATGAGGTAGAGGAGGTGTTGAAAGGTTCAGGGCTGGTGTTGGTTGAAAGACTGATAATGTGTTACACTGGAAGTGTTCTGACCCAATGTTCCTCATTTCGCCATCCCTCCTTAAGCTTATAAACAACCTCTGTAAATTCAGCCAATCCTCCTCCTTCCCCACCTCCTCCACGCCCCTCACAAAAATAATGAAGCTTGCCACCATCTGTGTAAACAGGCTTGGCTAGTGAGAGCTGCAGTCTCTCGCTCTCGTTCTTGCTGAGGCAGTCTACAAGGCCCTGTGTGTCCCCAGTTATGGGGCTGAGTGTGGTGGCAGTGAAGGGGAAAATGGGAGAGTAGAGTGGAAAATGGGAGGAGAGGCATACAGGGATGAAGTTACCCCCTTATTGGACCCTTGTTGGTCTTCCGCCATGGAGCTTTCTCAAATCAATCCTGGGATAAAGCCCTTAAGATTAGCCAGAAGGCAGGAAGAAGAGCCCTGGTTTTAATTTCTGTGGATACAAGCGCACAGAGCCGACTGGGTTCTCATCATCCACACGAGGGGGGCCCACCAGCGTTTGAATCATTTTGTAGGCCTGTGCATTTTTCTGTGTTTGTGTATGTGCCTCTCGGAAAAGCGTTTGTTTGCTCAAGAGCTTTATTTACATTCACAGGCACTTTTTGGACGCACTAAATTGATTCCAGGCCCGTTCCTGGGTCATGTCCATCAGCTCAGCCACAGTCCACAAACACTCTGCACACAGCGGGACCATTCTCGAGGCCCGCTGCTCCACTGCTCACCGCCGCAGTGACACACAGCAGCCATTTTGTGGGAATGTCTTAAAAGCCTGGTTGAGGGTTTCGGGTGGTTTGCATTTTACATGTTAACCCTCTACTTTCACCTGCATCTCCTAAAATCCAACTTTTTCTCCCCGTGGTCTGCTCCCACTCTCTCATTCCAGCTCATTCTTCAAAGTAACTCAACGATGCAACAAACGTTGCAGGAGCCCCGCTTTCGATATACTCTGAGCTGCTGGAGGAAACCGCAGGCTAACCACTAAAAAGAGCCCAGATAGATAGTGAAACTGCTCGACAGGAGCTCTCTGTGTTTACAGTCAGACCGGCCAAATTGTCACTGTTGGCTGTAGTTCTCGTCTGCCTGTCCATGACAGGAATGTGGGGAGAATGCTGCATGTTTGTTGGCAGGGACATTTGCACAACAAACACGTATCAATCTGCCAGCTACGTTTCCTTCACTGGACTGACTGCTGGACGCAGGAGGAGAATGTAAACAATTCTGTGTGGGATGTCAGCTTTCCTCATTATTAAAAGATAATGATACCATCCAAAGAATGTGCTCCTCAGAGGCTCCCTGACCAGGACATCACTCAGGACAAACAGTGACCCACCGGTTACCAGCTCAGCTCCGTTTATGACCACTCCTGCCTCTCTGTCTCCATCTCTCTCTCTCTCTTTCTCCCTTCCTCACTGATAAGAACCACCATTGTTCTATCTCACCAGAAACTCCCTGCCAACCTCTGACCCTCCGTTAGCTCCGACCTCAGAGCTGCCGGAGGTTACAGGCCCTCTCTGTACGCGGCAGAGCTCCCCACCCTGAACGAGCCCCTTGCCCTCAGCATAGAATCAACTCTTTGTATGTTTGATTTGTTATGGTTTTTACCCTTCTCTCACACACACTTTCCACCCTCACACAGCCGGTGCTACGTGGAATTCTAGGTCAAAATTTATGTCTCTGTTTCAGACTTTTATTTCTCTTTAAGCTCCTTCTCTTTCTCCTCTCTATGATCATATTAGCTGTTACTGGAAGTGGAGACTATAAATACATCTGAGTAAATCTAATTTGGACGGTGTAGGGAGAGGCGAATGGGTGCAACATGCTAGTCATCCTTTAACTGACACCAGCTCCCTTCACTGACCATGTAAATTAATAGGTGTTGACTTGCATTTGTCCCACAAAGCCACAATTTAGAAAGTGTTTGGGAGGGTTGTTTTCCCTCATTTGACAGTTGGCTGGATTCTCTCTTATCAGAGCAAACCCACACATTCTGAACTTGGAGACCGATTTTTATTTTTTATTTAGACTCACCTCACCATTTGTTTGCCTTGTCCACCCCCCCCAAATGTTCTCACTCAGTTTTATTAAGCTTCCTTTCGTCTGCTCACCACATTAATCATATGTGATTTCACCTCTCCTTTACCACTTTTTAGAACTTCATTATGTTGGTTGTGTCCTCTGTCCTTGTTGGCATCAAGTCTCCCTGTCTTACTCTCTTGCCCTGTGAGTGGGAGGATCCCTTGGCCTAGAATAACAGTGAGTGTTGTGGAGGTTGGGAGGCCAGAGCAGCTCAGAGAGCAGTGCTGTTGCAAAGGCCCGGGGCAGGGCCTCCTCTGGGCGTCCCGTTTGTCTTGGCCTGACATTCCCAGCCTCTCCGAGCGCCCCTGTGGTCGGCCTGTGGGTGTGGAGGCAGACGGTCACATTCCCGCCAGCCCATGGACAGAAGCATCCTGTGCCGCTCCCTCAATCCCTTCCCAGCTCTCAATTAACAACGTCGCAGGACGTCAAGGAGTCACAGAATGTGACAAAAAGGCCAAAAATCACAGTTCAGCTCTGTATCTGTTACCCTCTATAAGATAAGACCCAATCAGTTAATCCAGCAGCCCCTATCATGTTTTTACAGAACCATTGTCTTCTTTGCAGCTGTAAGGGCGGCTCCTGATAAAAGATCACGCACTCACACAAACACACACACAAACACACACACGCACACACACACACACACACACACACACACACACATTCACACCAACCCTCTTAATTTCTAAATTTGCTGAGTGCAATATTTGAGTGAATAGTTTGCTCTGCAAAGATGAGATGAGTGATAAAATATTTGCTTTACCTCAGAGGCCGTAATATCTTTAAAGCTGTTGAATCTTAAACCTAGATCAAATTTGACCAGCTCAGGTGTGTTATGTGCACACATCGTCTGCCAATGTAGCAGCAATCTAAACCATCTCTCCTGTTTCATAAGAAGCACCTGTGTTTGGAGACTTAACATTCCACATACTTATCTGACCAAAAAAGGCCTTTGTGCATAGCACACATGTACTGAATAAACTGTACTGGACCATGAAGGTACACATTCGCCAGAGGGGTTATAATAATGTGTCAACTGGCTGCTGATGTGCACCTTCTCCTCAAAGTAATTCCACTGCATTTAAGAAGCAGTGTTTACTGAAAATGCGAGATTGACACAAATGAACTGTTTCCTGTGATTTTTTTGCATCATATAATCATCACCTGTAGTTGTGGCGTGCTGGAAAAATGTGGCCTTCCACTCACTGTTGCAATTTTTCCACATAGTTTGCTTGTTGTGACAACTGCAAACTGTAAACGACAAGCCTCAGGCACGGAGCACTGCTGAAAACAAAACTCCAGACTCTCTCCCCCTCTTTCCTCTATACCCTTTTTCCTCTGCACACACAGCCACATACACACACACACATAAATATACATGCATGCACACACTCCAGCCACTGTTTGACCTGTTAGGGGGATCCAAACAAACATCCGCTGGCCCTGAAAACCACAGTCTGGATTTATTTGTCTGTTCTCCTGAGGAATGGTCGCTGAAGAAAACATCAAGTTAAGGCCTGAATGCGATCCCGGCTGTTGACCTACGTGCGACTGAACCTACCTGCTCATTGTCAGTACAGAGTCTTTGCTTAACTAATCAATGGGTGGACTGTTGACCTCTCCCCTGAGTCGTAACTTGAGCTCATAAGACCACAATAAAGCCAGCCGGGGCACGCTAGCAAGGTGGTGTACTTTGGGTACTGAAAATGGAAGGTTTGAATGGACGAGCAGGAGAAGGGACTCAGCCTCTCTAAAAGCCAAAAGAACCCACTTTGGTCACATTAGTCACAGATGGGATTTGTGGCTCTATTTTTAACCGAAAGTTATCCATCTATTCAGCTAATTGCCCCTGCCTATCCAATGTCCTAGCTCTTCCTTAAAAGGCCCTGAAAAGAGAAGGGGAATAGAAAATAAAGGAGAATCTGGATTACTTGTGTCTGTTTTCCACTCTTTTCTTTTCTCTCTGTCAATACTCTGCAACACAGGCACAGGTGTTCATCACTAATGATACCAGGATATTATTAGTCCCAGGCCTGAGTAGGAGTGTAGGGGATCTAAGTTTGCATAGTGTTCAGTCCCTGTTGGGTTGTTTTTAAAACCTGGAGAACAAGGCCCCTCTGTGGTGCTGCTCATGTCGTAGTGTTTAAACTAGCAAGAAAGACCCTTTTTTTCCCTCTAGTTCGAGGGATTTTTTTTCACAGCCTGAGACTTTTTTCACTCACATTATTGCCGCTGTAAAGCACACCAACACAATGCTCTCCCACTTAGTCTCCCGCTTTTTCACAAACACTCACAGGGACAGGCGCACACACCCCACTCAATCATCTGCACACAAACACACAAATGCGGACGCGCATGCCCACCCCCCCCCGCCTTCCTCTCATCCACAGTGTATATAAAAGCTGTATCGAATTGCACCTTGAGCTTAATTGGCTCGGCAGTACAGTGTGCTGCTGTCGACAGTGACAAATCGCTCTTTCAGAGGCCCGAAGAATGTCTGCCCACTGCCATGTCAGAGGACACAGGAGGAGAAAAAAAGTTAATTGTCCCCTGGCTTCCTTTCAGATGATGTCGTAACTGCACAGAAATTCATAGGAGATGCCGTTTGGTGCTTTGTGGGGTTTATTTATTTGCCTCCTTCCTCTGTTTAAGATGGTGCCTGGCAGCGTAGGGGCCTTTGGGCGCCAGAGACTGAAAAGGAAGGGCCCAGTCCCTCTGTGTTTCTACTCAAAGAGGGCAGGCCGAGGCTTTAGTCGGACTCCTGACTGATCCCTCTGATCACACAGTGGTTCAGATGAGCCACTTCCTCCCACTGGATCACTCCCACCAGAGAGAACACTACACAGATCAGATGTGATGGCTCATACAATTTTGGGCTATCTGTTATTTTAGGAGCTCAGATGCGACAGACTGCATGTGTGAGAAAGAAAGTGAGTGCACGTGTGTGTGGCCCCCAAGACTGTAAGAAGGGGAGGTATGTCAGAAATGCACCAGTGTGTGTGTTAGTATGTAAGTGCGTGTGTCTGGAGAGGTGCTCTGCATCTAGCTTGACAGGGGACGGCTCGGCCCATAGTTAGTGTTCCTAACCACAGAGCTGCTTTAGTACTGATATCCTCCTGCCCCCTCTCATAACTCAGCCTTCTTACTTCGGTCTCACTCACAGTTTTTTACCAGACAAAGCAGAATGTGTTTCTTTCTCACTCTCTCTCTTCTTCACACACACACACACACACATATTGTGAGGAAGAGCTCTGCTCAGCGTCAGTAGGAGAACAGCTGTGGGTGCAGAGCAGCAGGACAGCAGTAAGTAAGAGCAGAGCAGCAGGTGACCATGAAGTCACTGCTGTGTACAGAACAGATGGAGAGGAAAGGAGGGGAACAGTGAAATACAGGAGTGATGCAGGATTCACACTGAGTCAACTTTTTTTTATCAAACCAGGGCTCTCTGTGGCTTTTTGTCAGTAAAAGTCTCTGCCTCATTGAGGACACACTGGGAGTTTCCAAGTCAAACCACAGTCTGCTGTTAACTACACAGCCTCACTAGAGCAAATGACTTAAGTACCTTGCTTGAGGGCACCTTTACAATAGTTGTGGAAGCAAAGGTGAAAGTTAAAGATGAAAGGCAGGTTGCAAAGGACTGTATTAGCAGTGGAAGAAAGAGCAGGAGCCCACACTGGTTTAATTCAGCCCACACTGTCCCTGAAGTCATTAGACTATTTTCTCAAAGTCCCAGAGAACTTCACAGCAGACACGCAACGCTGTTTGAGTAACGGCGCAGCAGAAACATAAGTGTTATCCTCAAAAATAAATAATAACTATATATGGGAGGCAGTGAATTCAGTGTCTCCTGACAGCAGTACCAGAGGACTCTGGAATCTGATACAGCAAGTTTTTGTTCTACATATAAGAGAATAAGAAATCTGTACAGTTAAATTTAATACAGCAGAGATGCAGAAGTTGAACCATTTTTTCAGTTCTAGAGGAAACATATTTTGCACTCAGGACAGCAGAGATTGGGTTTTATTTTCAACATACAGCAAATTGACAATAATCTGTGTTTCCATCTCCTCTACCTTGGAATTGATTTTAACTTTTTGGGTACATAATCAGTCAAAAGAATCACAGAGGCTAAGTGCTGAATCAGTTTCAGTGCAGTTCATCTAAGAAACTTTTAAGGTAGTCATAAGGGTAGAAAACAACAACAACAACAAAAACTTTGGGTTTTGTGATGATGTGGAAACCTGCTAGGCATGTCTGCCTGTAGCACCTCCACCAGTGTCTAAATAAGAAAGTGGAAAATATAAAGGTACATCACTGCTGCAAACACACAAAGCCATAATATTGCTTTAAAGGAGTCATTTATTATTTTTGGTAAAATACAGTTTCTTTCCTTTCTTGCCAAGGTTTGAATGAGAAACCTTGGCAACCTTGCCCTGAGCTGGATGAGACCGATACAACTCGCATGTCTGTCGGATACCTGCGTAGCTGTAATCATAAGTTAATTATCTTATCTTGCATTAAAACTGAATGAAGAGTGAAACAGCTCACCAGGCTCAGTCCAGTGCTTAAAAAACAACCTCTAACAACTTAGGCCATGTCATGTTAATTAAACTGCTACACAACCAACAATGTAAGAGCATCAATTGTGGTTCTACAGAAAGTAATGTACTATAACATTTTTTGGAG
>JAPZDZ010000026.1:5523520-5535891 GCA_029783805.1 Acanthurus tennentii | reverse complement strand
TTTGGCCCTGATCTGTATTTTAATGCTGGCTTACAAAAGTGAAGGATGATGGGACAGATCTTGGGTCCAATTCATCCCTTCAGATAATCATGTACAATAATCAAGCTGACTGAGAGGTGTCACCAACTGGTTGTAGCATACCTGTTAACATGTAGCATACCTGTTAGCATGTAGCATTAGCCTACACTAGCCCTGTTTGAGACTTTGTAAAACTAAATCTTAAACTCAACTCTATCGCGTGCTGTAAAATGTATCAGCCATGTTAATTTCTGCTGAAGTGATTTGGTTCACATTAATTTTCCCTTTTTCATGCAAACTACAGCACACAAAAGCTCTGCAGAGTGAAGCCTCCGTGTTTGACAACACAAGTTTTTGTGAGCTACCACATTCGTAACAGTGCCAGGCCGAAATCATTTATTATTGTATTAACACCAAATGTGTGGTCTTGTGTCATAACTGAATTGTCTGGTGTGTACAGATTTAAAAATTAGAGATCAGCCTATTAGAAATCAGTCAAATCTGTCATTATGTCTGTGAGATTTTTAAAAGCAGTTAAAATTTGAAAATCCTCAAGTGTGCAGGAGGCGCAAGTCTCACCTGACTAACCGATCATTAAATGAGGGTGTGGTTAGGTGTGGTGTATTGCAGCTCTGCTTGTGACCACGCCTAAGTGTGATGTAGCACTGCTCAGCTCCTCATTACAACAGCTGAAAGGCAGACTTTTTCAGCCTGAGCCTGAAAAACAAACTAAAAGGCATCCTGGAGACCTTTAAGTTATTTATACTTGTATAACAGGTCAAACAAAGATGATGTGTGGTCATGTCAAATATATCCATTGCAGCAACACTTTAACAAGCAGATCAATATGACAAACAACTTCAGTCATTTAACACATCTTCAGTAAATTTCTTGGTCAGTTCCTCAGACTCAAAGATCAGCGGATTCTTCCAGGATTTTGCACAGCTTTGAGCAATCAGGGAGTTATCCGCTGTACAAACAGCAGATGCCAATGTGTACACCAACAGGCCCAACTAAAATGCATCATTTTTTGGGTAAGGGAAATTAATTGTGCTTTTTCTCAAGTGGAAAAACTCTCATTTTATGCTTTCTCTATTTGCTTTCTTCTTGTAAATATAATCCACAGTCATAGTAATTAGAAGACGTCAAGGAAACAGTGTTACAATGAAATCACTTCCAAGTTTTAGGAGTTATTCTTGCAGCACTGTGTTGACTGCTGTTTTGCCTGGTTAGAGAAATTATTCCCGAATCAGAACTTTGACATCACCACGAAGAATAAGGACACTGACTCATTTCGTAGCAAGCTAGCCTCTTAGCTCCTTACATTGCAAAATGATGACAAGCAAGGATTAGATTAACAAAACTGCACAAGTTGTTGTGAGTCAACTTCAAGAAATAAGATCTCTTAAGTTGATTATTTTTGGATCAGTTTGAAAAGCTAAAATGTTAAGTTAAATGCTCCTGGCAACCACAGACACAGCTGTGATGACTTTAAGTCATGTTAGCGAGAGGAATACGTCACTCTGATTGGTTGGAGCAAAACTCAAAAAATACCAGAAATACCAACAAGAAATCCAGTGACAAGGACTCAGTAAAAGGCTGAGCAAATATAACGAAAAAAACAGCATTGTAGTTTGGTGGTTGGACTAGTTTTACATTAGAATATGAACAGAAAACACCAGAATAGTGTGTTCTTGTTGTAGTATTTTTTTTAGCGTTTTAGACATGACCATCTTTGAAAAAAAAACACACTGTTAAAGTGATACTGACAGAAAGCAAATTTGCTTAAAAACTAACTATGGTTTTATAATACATGTTCATCAGGATGGTCTGAGGTCAGTCCAGGAAATATTGAAAGTCATTAGCCCTTTTTGCAAAGAAATCTTGCAATATTTCTGCAAGAGAGACCCTGGTTTATGGCAGCTTAGCTTTTTTTACGATCAACCAAACAATGTTAGCATAACAGCATAACAGCATCCCAGCATGTGACTTTATAGAGCAAGACGGGAGCAAAGACATGACAGAAAGACTTGAAATGATACAAACCCCCTCCCAAATTTGTTGTTATACCTCTTGTACCTGCTTTGAACAGGCTGTGTATAATGAGACATGGGGCCGGGGTAACAGAGCCTAAAGCTATTTTTTTAAAAAGCTGATAATCCAAAAGAATATTGTTGCAGATCACCAAATAACTTTTGAAACACCTTCAGCATCACATAGGCTATTTAAGTATCCAGGTAGAAATGTTCCTTTAAGAGCATGGGGAAAACAGGAGAGAGAAAATGGATGGCATGCTGCAGAGGTTAGGGATAGGACATGTTGCAAGTGTTACTTTATGTGCTTTTCACCCTCAGATCCACTTCAAAGTCCCTCATGAATCATATAATTTATGTTACTCTGGACTGTGCGGGTAGTTCTCTGAATCCTCAAAGGAGCATGTGAATCATGTGTGTTTTTCTTTGGATCTGTGTTTCTCATTCCCAGCAGATGATGGACCACTCTGTGCATCAGACTCTGGGCTCTTTGCCCCTCTCAGCAGGGTTTCTCTTCATTGAATCCCATTAGTGTTACCCCTGGAGCCACCTTAACCAGGTAACACACACTCATTCCCAGCATAACAATGAAACAAGGCTCATTAGTCCTGATTGTTTGTGTTTTGTCTCCAGTTTTAAAGCCTGTCTTCTTTCTTAACAAGGCCGATCACTCACAGCTCCACACATAACACGCCTGTCACTGCAAACACACTTCAAAATCCTGTTTCTGTGTCCTGGCGCTCTGCTGTAACTTTTCACACCCACGCTCCCTCTGCTCCCCAGATCCAGATAAAAATGCCATTGTTATCCAGCTGTGCTTTTCTACTCTAGCCTGGATTGCAGCTTTTAAGATGGAAAAGAGAGGCTGATTATTAGGAGATGAGCAAACGCTGGCTGCAGGGAGAGCAGCAACTCACCCAGGATGGTGGTGGTGGTGTGGTGGGGGTTATACTCTGAATGCTAATGCGAGGCTGGAGAAAGGGCAAACAGGCCTATTGAAATGCAGAGTTCATGTGTTTTCTTAGGGTAATATTGGGGCAATGTTGAAACAGCACGCATTATGAGAGTGAAAGGTCAATTTGATGTTAGTCAGCAGGACTGGTGAGAATAGCTGACTATCAGGAATTGTTGCATTTTCTGCCTGAGTGATTGACTCTCTATGAATATGTATTCCAGCACTATTTTATAGTCACACAAAGATGTTTGGGCTTGGGTACCTTCACAAGCCTGAGGGGTCATCAAACAGTGCATATGAATTAAAATAACAATATAATTCAGGTGTTTGAGTCTATATGGGCTCCCCAGTCCATTCCAATTTTTACCAAGCTGGATGTTGAAATTCCTCTGCCAGAGTGAAAAGCCTGAGACATGTCACGTCGTTCAAAGCTCATTCATGTCTAATTACCATGGCACTGGACCATTTTCTTACCCTTTGTTGGCCTATTGAGAGGAGTGCCGGGCCCACGCTCTCCCATGCACACAACTCCAGCATCCTCCTCCTGCTCCTCAGCAACCCCTGGCTTCCCCTGCAGCAGCCGCAGTCACACAGAATGAATGGAGCCGGCTGAGGAATGTGGACACAAAAGGAGGAATGTCATTTTGCTGAGTGCTACCCCCCAAACCAATGGACGGGTGTCTGCACACACACACACACTCATACACACAGCACACACTCAGAAGCACCCCACAAGTCCAGGCATGTTTAAACGCAGGGGGTAAAAAGTCTGACTTCTTTTTTAATGAAGGGATTTGCGTACATGACTGAATATTACAGACTTGGGAGAAAAAATGTCAGTTTCTGCATTTCTTGTTTAGGATGATAAACTGTATGTGTGATTCAGGCTGAGGAGAGAAAAAGATGGAGGCAGTTGTGATGTGGCCAGTTAAAGTGATTTAAAAACCTGACAGTAAACTTTTCACCTTATATTGATTGATCTGATTGTCATATCAGTGAAGAAAATAAACAGCGCTTTGCAATGTTACAAGAAAAAACAAGATGCAAAGAGGGCAAAGGTCAGAGGCAGAGATCAGCATGGCAGCAGATACAACAAACTGCCTCTGTGAATAGACAAAAGACAAGACTGGTGCAAATCTCTGAAAAAAATATTAATGGAGAGGAAGAAGAGATATTCTTAGCAAGTAGAGAACGAATTTAAGTATCTGCTCAACAGATGACAGTTTATTAGGTTTGTATAAATTGGTTCCAAATGGAGGAACAAAATACACTCACATTTCAGGACGCATGCAGACACAATTGACAAATTTAGACTCTTTCAGGATGGAATTATTCTGCCCGAAGGTCAGCTTGTTTTATGATGAATAGTTGTTTTTCTCAGTCTCGCTGTTGCTTGATTGACTGGGTTATTTTCAAGCCTGCAGTCATCTTAAATAATTTTACACAGTTTTACAAATCACATTTTTGCCACCTTTGTCCACTTGCACAGCTCCGCCATGCTTTCGCCTGACTGTCTACTGTAGTTTATAACACTGGCCACGCTATGACAAGGCAGCTGCATATTGCATACACAACTGCGCGGTTGCTAACAGCACAGAGTCTGACCTGTGTTTGTGTAAAGAGCAGGCCTGTAATTTTGACTCCATAGTTACCGTAACAGCAGTCAGGTTTTAATCTGAGGGTTTTAAGCAAACTATGACTGTAAATGTTAGGCTGAAGAAACACATTAGGAGAAAATATGATTTCAACGTCATGTGCTTTTCTTGTTATGTAAATTGTTGTCATGCAGCATGAAGTGTTTAAAAAACAAATACAGTAATGTCAAATAAAATAACTTGACTTGCCACCTCTGACAACCCTCAATTACAGAATGTAGTGGCTCTCATCTCCTGATGGTCTTTGGGGTGTTTCCCCGGGGTCAAGAGCAAACCAATAAAAAACAGTTTATCATCGCTGACTATTTAACTTATTTCATGTCAGTGCAGTAGGAGAAACACATGGGAAGTCTGTTCAGTTCAAAGGAGTTTTTATCTGCTGTTATCACATCGACAGTAAAAGCAGATAAGAATACCCCCTCAAACTCAAGTCAAACAGGGGCTTGCAATGAAAGAGATTTGTGTTTTTAAGGACTTTTGGTTATCTGCTGTGTCTTTTCATAGTGCCATGAGGCCCAGTAATAGATCTTCATGTAATGCCACAGTGTAGCTCCACCCTCAGCTCCAGTCCTGATTTTCAAGACTGGTTAGCACTAGTGTAGACCATTGACTGTGTTAGGCACAGCAGAAAGAGAGACATCTGAGAGTCTGAGGTCCCCGCTCCATGCTCCACCCCTGGTGTTCCTGTTTTCCAGGTCTTTGTCCCCGGAACTTGCACTCACTCCCGGGTGTCCACTAGGGTTTTCTGCTCGCATCTGGATCCCAGTACAACTAGCATACAGTCCAGCGTCCTCTCCTACAGAAACCACGGCCTCCTCAAGTCTGGAGAGAAAGCAAGAAAAGAAAGGAAAGAAAGAAGAAAAGCACCTTCGGCAACTTTCTAGCGTCTCCTCTCCTCCTCTGGTTTATACTCTCGTCGAAGCGGTGAATCAGTAGTGTGACTGAGATTCTCGCCTGCAGTTAAAAAAAAACTTTTTGACGTGTTTTAAAACTTTTTTTCCTCTCGTCTTCGTGTTTTTTTTCCTACTGAGTCTGGAACTCGACTTTTATCTCGCACACTCGAGCTCTGAAAAGGACGACGTTTGTGTATCGTTTAAGACAGTTTGGGGTGTTTTTTTTTTGCCAGCCTCAGTGTTGTTTCAGAGGTGGCCTCAGAGCTGCGGTGAATGAAGTATCTGTTGAGCTGAAGAAATCAGCGCGTCTCCATGAGGAAACTCAGCGTGGGAGTCGCTGAAACTTTGTCCTAGCTTTACTCACACCTGAGCGACTATACATACCAATCTGTCTTTTTTTTTTGGGTTAACCTTTGTGTGCAGGTAGCTTTGTAGGGTTTTGAACTGACAGCAAAATGAAGACGCTGTTGGTGCTGTGTGTGGTTTGCACGCTGGTGGTGTTGTCTGTGTCGGGCACTGCGGAGCAAAAGTTGAAAAACTGTAACGAAGTTCGTGCCGCTTACAGCTCCAAAGGCTTCAACGTGAACGATGTGCCCAACAAAGGAGTCAACGGTGAGTGCTTCAAGGTTTGACTTTTTTTTAGGGCCTGTTTAAACCTCAAATACTGTAGTACAGAGCAGTGTTCCTAAACTGGTGGTCGGGGACCCCCCGTGGGTCTTGGGGAGGTCTCCCGGTGGTCCAAAGGCTAATGAGAACTTTTAAGCTAGCAACATTAGCATAATGTGTGGCCGGTTAAAGGTCAGTGAAATCTGCTCTCAGCTTCTTCTGTCCCATTGTTAGCTTTTCCAACACAGCGGAGACAACCAGCCAGCTCACTTCAAGTCGTTTTCCAGATGGTTGTCCTGAAGACTAAGTCTCCTCAAGTGTAGTAAAGTCTGAGAGACACTCACAAGGCCTTATAATAAACAGTAAAACTGTCGCTTTTGTAAATGGACATTTTGTGCCCTTATCAAAGTCCATATTAAAACATGGTTAATCACTCTGACATGGTGCTTCATGTTTTAAAAAGTCACAGAACATTGTTAAGTCTGGGGGAAAGTGGCCATGAAACATTTGGGGAGGATTTCTTGAGGCAAATGTGCAGCTGGAAAGCCTCCACTGCTTCAGTGGGTATATATAGTCCTCATCTAGGAAATACTTGTAGGTAATTCATAACAATAAAGAGGTATAATCAACACACAAACTTTGCTCCCCATTGAAAGAAGCAATGTCTGTGTTTATTTCCAGGCTTCCTTAGTTGAGACTCCTATGGCTGTGAAGTGCAGGCAGCCTGCAGTGATTTAGTAAACACTCTTGTGCGCTGTGAACAAGACTTGAGGATGTGTTTTCCCCTCTTTGGTTTTGTCAGATTTGGGGGTTTTAACATTTTCTGTGTGGGCACATGTTGTATTTCTACATCCGCCTCAAGTCCAGTCTGTAAGGCAGGATGTGTGCCCAAATGAAGATTGCTCAGTTAAAAAATGGGAACTGTTTTGTTAGTAGTCAGTCAGGGGCGATAGGGCAAATCAGTTTAGCTAATCAAGATTTGAACCCGAGTGATGGAAACTGAGGTGGGTGAGGATGGGGAGGGGGGGACTTTTACAGTGAAGGCTTGAGGGGAGCAGGGGAAGGGGGTTGGGGTTTAAAATTCCACTGTGCCCTGCATACTTTAAATCCCTCCCTTCTCTCATTTCCTTTTCATTTTATGGTGGTTAAAATGAATATGCACACATACATTCAAACCCCTAAATCCAGTCCTGTTCGGTCACTAGTTTTGCAGAGGCTTCAGCATGACGTTCTCTTTTAAACATATAGAAGTAGGTCATCCAGGCACGGCCGCAGTCATGTTGGTGTCTTGTTTTCCTCCTCTTTAAAGCCGTTTCCTAATGTGGGTTTTTCTTAGTAGACTAAATAATTGGGTTTTCTCTTTTTTTCTCCAAGCACTTTCTCGCTGTAAACATTTTGGGGCCCAGCTGTTCAGTGTTGGCAATATGTTCGCAGCATTATTTCATCCAACAGGAGTGACCGATTTGTCTTCTTCATTGTGGTGATGCCCTTTAGTAGTTAACTTTGCATAGTGAGAGGATGTTCGGACCATCTTTCTGTTAAAGCAGCAGCGGCTCATTAGAATTTAAGTTGTACGCAACTGTCAAAGAGGCCAAAAGCCTTTTTTTCCCTGCATTTCACAGAAGCCAATAGTTCCTTTGTTTCCTGCCTGTATGTCTTTGTGATGCTAAATGTCATTGAGAGTACCCCAACATGTCTGCAGTGGCTGGATTTTTTATTGTCTTGCATCTCTTGGTTTTGAAAGAAGGATCTGAATGAAGGCTGTTTCATTGTGCAGGTTAGTGTGCTATACACACGTGCCTTTTTTCTTACAATAGATGCCTGGTGTATATATGGGCCTTAGACAGGGCTGACCTTATTGAGCAGCTCTTGTCAATGAAGGAGACTGAGATAATTGATCCATAGAAAGCAACAAGGTCCACTGTCATTAAAGAGAGTTTGGGGTCTCCAGAAAGCAAAAGGCAGATAAGGGAGCCCTGCGCTCTTGAAATGTTTTATGTTGCTGGGGAGAAGTGACTCCAGATGTGCAGTCTGATTCTACTGAAGTCATGTTTGTCAGGGCTTCACTTTACACTTTGTAACATGGCAATCTCTAAACATTAATTCTTACCTTATAATAACACAGTCAGTGTTTAAATTTAACTTGATGTGAGGTTGCAGAAGGGTTAGACCATTCATTACGTGCCTATGTTTAACACATTTTAAGCTTTAACAGTTAATAATCAATTAATCTGTTAATAGAGGAGAGTTGTTTAACATTTGCAGAAGTTTAAAAAAACCCAATGTGATTCAGGAATTGCAGTGAAATACTTTTGTTCCACTGTAGCCTTGTGGTTGTAATTTCTGCCAAAAAAATGGCCTTTTACTTTAACCAGAACTGTGCAGCCAGAAGAGACATACTTTGAAAATTATACAGTATCTTTGCCAGTTGTCACAGAAGTAGTTTTTGAAATGTTTACCTCCCTTGATACATGCATCATAAATCAGTTTCGTGGAATATGAATCTCTCTGGTTACACAGGATTCAAAAATTGTCTTTTGTAGCCACAAACATCTCGTGCTGTTGTTGGCAGTGTGGGGATAAGAAATTTTTGTGACCATTCAAATTACTGATGGACTCAGCTGAAGCCAGACTTGAGCTTCGATAAAGATGTTTTAGTGTAAAAACTGAAATGGAAACTCTTATTGCTCCTGCAAAGACTGAATTAAGTGATACATAGAAACAACATTCGGTAAATTCCTTGCTGATCCCATGGTATCAGTCTTTTACCATTTATGTGGAAACAGTTCAAGAGCTTCTACTCTTGTCTGCTGAATGATGATTTGTATAGGGCCTGTGGTGGAAATATCTCCCTTAAAAGGGGAAATAAATAATGGGTGCAGTGTTAATGATGACATATAAATAATGTCAGTAATCAAACAAGACTTAATGGTGGTGTAGCTGTCAGAACCTGGTGTTTATTTTTCTTAACAGTTATATTTGATACTGTGATAAATGTTTTATCTGTTGCACAGTTGCAAAATGGGCATGCTCTGGAAGCTCAGGCTTAAAGCAGAGCAGTTAACACTGACCAGATCAGCATCTGTTGAAGGCCTCTCTTTGCCGGGCTGGATGCTACGTCCCTTTCTCACAGCTCTTCAAGCAAAATCTGCTTTGGTTTACTCTGGCAGTCAGGCTTGATGTCATGCTTCAGGTATGGGACAGTGGTGGAGATCAAAGAGAGGAGGGTCGTTTTCTCTCCCTTCAGCGCAAGGAACATCCCCTGCTCATAATCAGTTCAGTGCATTATGACTGAAACTCAAAGCGTGCATGACCTCAGTGCGTTGGCCTCTTGGTGAGTTAGAGACATTCTGCAGTCTCACTTTGTGAGGGCTCCTTCCCTCTTAGCCGGTGGCTGCATGCCCGGCATCATTATGGTTTGGGAAATAACAAGTTGTGTTATTGCTGTGACATTCAGCAGATAAGATAAGAGCAGTTGGAACTAGGGCACACACAGTCTGCAGGAGCTTTTACAGCTCAAAGACTAATATTTGAGTGGCTCTGCACTGCACAACTATGGCCCAGTAATAATTAACTAATAAACTTCCTGCCAAGTGTCTTGCTTACCTCTCAAGGTCAATCTCATAAAACTCAAACAGCTACCTTTGTTTAATGTAAAACCCGCAGTCCAGACTTGCGAAATTGCACACACCTGGTTAGCACTGTCTCAGGGTTCAAAGCGGCTGGCTCAACCTTTCTGTTTCGCTTTTTCCCATGTCTAGGCATCCTGTAGTGGCCCCAGCTTCCCTCCCACAGTCTAAAGACTCGCAGGTTAGGTTAATGTGTGACTCTAAATTGCCAGTGGGTGTGAATATGAGTCTGATTTGTTGTTTTTCCTTATTTGTCAGCCTTGAGATGAACCAGGGACCTGTCTAGGGTTTACCTCGACGCCTGTCAACTAGATTCAGCTCTAGCTACATTACCCTGCAAAGAGAAGGCATTCACAGTTAATGAATAATGGACTTTACAAGGCTTATCATAAAGACTCCAGTGAATCAGTGCTCGGTGATGATGATCTTTTTCCAGTAATTAAAAAAAAATGGGAGTAGAAAATCACAGAGTAAATGTCTCTGTTGCCACATTTCCCCGATCTCCCCTGTTCTTGCTGTCCAGGGGGTCAGTGGTCTTAAAGCGACTAATATATAGATAGAATCGTTGTATCTCATCATTAGTCACACAGTAAAAGAGCACTTTAAAGTAATGTATTCCTTAGAAATCGCTGATGGCAGATGGAATTCAATAAAAACTGTGTAACAGCGCACATATGCATGACTTTTTAGTCCCAAAATTGCAACTGTGGGCTATATCTTTAAAAAAAAACATAACCTGAAATTTTTACATCCTCAAGCTGATTAGTGTTAAAATCTGGACCTTAAAACTAACTCAGAGGCACCATGGTAGTTAATCTGGTAGAGCTTGTGCTGTGTATCAAGGCTGAGTCCTTCCTGCAGCTGCCGGGCTTGTTTCCAAGCGGGTCCCTTTCCTGTCTCTCTCCAGCTGTCACTATCATAATATAGCAGAAATACCCCAAACAAAAAATTAAAAATAGTCATAAGATTTGCCTTATGGCTGTTGTGAGTCTAAATAAAAAGTTCTCCTTAGAAATACATCATCATTCCCCAGGAGGGATAAGTTGCACAAACATTAATATCAATGATTGATTTGCAGAGAAAATTAAGAAAATGTGTGTGGGTTGAGATTAAACACCCGCATTAAAGCCAAAGCATGAGCAGTAATCTCTGATAACATTCCTGAGCGATTGGATGGACTGTTGCAGCTTCTTGGCTTGAAACCACTGAAGCACTTCTTTTTCACTTGCCTTATTAGCCTTTTGTGAAAACAGGTGTTAAAAGTAAAATGAAAGTGTTTTCGACAGGCCAATATTATTAGTAAAATTCAAAGTGAGAAAGCCAAATCATCCCTACCTTCATTTCTCCAGCTTTTGCTTGTGTACATCAAGTTACATGAAGATGCAAGAGAGGCATCCAGGACTATGATGCACTGAATATGTTTAATTTTTAGGCAGTATGTATTATAATTGATGTGAAACTTCAGATTTCCATACATGGCAAGTTATAGTTTTCCTAGGAACTGGAAGGCTGAATAAAAAATACGTTGCTAGCGTTAGTGTAGGAGTTTATTGTCTCTGGTGGTTTTTCTTGGACATCAGTGAAATGTCATTACAGGATGGTTCCTCCTGCTCTCTGCCCTGTGTATGTGACATCCCCCTCTGAACTGTTTGGTCTATCTTCAGAACAATTGAGTTAAGGTATCATGAGGCTGAGGTCTCGTTAACCCAGGGGGAGCCTGTCTTTGACTTGTAGCATCCAGAGAGGGCAAGAGGAAGGAGGGAGGAAGGGCAGCTGCACGTGCCTGCCAGCTCTGCTGTGTCTCGCCACCCTTATCAGCTCTCTGATCGCAGCATTGCATCTCTGAGAACATGGGCTCTTACGGTGTCCGTTCAGCTGCCTTATCATTGTACCGAAGCAAATAATCTTATCACGGTGAAAAAAAGGAAGCTGTGCATGAGAGAAGTTCAGTAATGGGAATAAAAGTACCTGGTTTTCTTGTCTTATCTTGTGGGCGGTATTATTTTGTAAGTGTTGACTGGATGTGGCGTTTCAGTACCTTTTTTTTACCTCAACAAGGAGGACTGTAGAATCTGAAGTTTCCCACTTGCGCTCATCCAGTATGCTCCAAGTAAAAGCATCAGTTGAATAGCAGTGTATATGTGAGTCGACCAAGTGTCTGTAATTCCATCTCTCTGCATCCTATTCTTTGCCCCCAAATGGCCAAGTGAGCGACAGATCAGTGGGGGGTGGATGCTGTGTGTGGGAACAATTGAACACCCTCCTTTTAGGCCGGCCTGCTTCCCCCCTCCTCCTCACCACATTCCACACTGGACCACCAAGACCTGCACATAGGGAGCCCCGAAGCTGGGAACATACGGCAACAAAGAGACTGCTGGAGGGACTGACCGAGGCATACAGAGAAAGAGAGGGGGGATTTGACAGACAGGAAAGAGTTTTGTACCAGTCTGAGTCAAACTGAATATCCAGGAGAAACGGTGAGGCAGGCAGGAGCCAGAGAGTGACTGTGTGTGTGTGTGTGTGTGTGTGTGTGTGTGTGTGTGTGTGTGTGTGTGTGTGTGTGTGTGTGTGTGGGACACAGG
>JAPZDZ010000026.1:5501249-5523420 GCA_029783805.1 Acanthurus tennentii | reverse complement strand
TGTGTGTGTGTGTGTGTGTGTGTGTGTGTGTGTGTGTGTGTGTGTGTGTGTGTGTGTGTGTGTGTGTGGGACACAGGCTTAGGGAATCTGGGGAGTTAACTGGAAGCATGCATGCAGTGTGACTCATAGTCTCTCAGTCTTACAGGCATGTAGGTACAGCCCGCTCCTCTTAGTAACCCCTGTGAGCACACGCGTCTGTCACACACAATACAAGGTTTTAACACAGGTTTTGAACAAGGGGCCTCACGGCACATTTTTGTTAGTGGAGTTAACAGTTAAACTTTACTATATCAGTCAGTGGATCTGTGTGGCTCCTTTACTGATGCATCTGTGAGACACCCTGATCTCGCTTTGTGGTTTTCTGTACACTGAATTGAGCAGAGTGGCCCCCTGAAATTCCTTGTTAACACGTCCTGTTTGCACATTGTTAAAAGAAACCTCCCCTTTGTCCCAGCTGACATATCAGTTCATTTTCTTCTCCCCCTGCTCGCACTTTAGCAGCACTTTTGGGAAGTTTTGCTTCATTCCTAATCTTTCCTTTCTATCTCAACCCTTGATGAGTTCCTCTCTTTTTTCACCATCATTGGTGATTAACTGGTACTTTTTTTGCTGCACTGCTCCATTCAATCCATCTACCTCTTTAATCTAATGTCAGATTTTAACCTTTGCCCTTTTCTCTGTGCAAAAAAGGCTTTTAGGTGATATGCATGCCAAAACTAGACCGCATCTTGATAACCACATCTCCTTATGGCTGTGTTATCTGTTCTTAGCATTTTAGAGCAAGGAAACACTTTTTCAAGTCTTAAACCAAGTACACAAGAAAAAGTTAGAATGCCAGAGTTTTGTTGTTGAAATGATACATACAACATGAAGGTATATTTTTAGCTCACATTATTTGGGTCGGCCTTGTGGTATTTGATTTAAAACCAGAAACAACCATAAACAAGGAATGCAAAAATGATCAAAATGTAGGTGCAATTTCCAAAATATCAAGGTTTTCTCATATTCTTCTGAGTTGCAGTCAAAAATAAAACTTTTTCTTCTGAGAAAAAACCAAGTGCTGCACAGTAGTGTGCATTTAGCTAGTGAAAGGAATAACTTTTTTTTGTGTAAAAAAAAAAAAAAAAAAAAAAAGAGTTGTATCAAAGACCCCCTGAGCAAGATTTCAGTCCATTAAATACTTTGTGGCTGTACGCACTGGGTCTAATAATGCTGTTGGAAAAATATAAAGGCTATGTTTGTTTCTGATCGGTCATTGTAAACAAGGAGAAGCAACACTTTAACATGAGAGCAGCCACCATCACACTGAGACCCATGTGTTTGAGATGCATATGGAGGACTCCTTGCAGAGGGCAGCAGAAACAAAGTACAGTATTTTCTCACTTTAAATGATTAGATATTTATACAATTCTGAATTTTCACTTAGGCATTCTCTCTAATGAAAAAGATGCTTATATCCTCAAATACAGAATATGATAGAAAAAGAGAAAGAATTGGAATCTGGAAAAAATAAAATAGGATTTTATAGTGCCAGAAGAGATGACTTAGCTTGATGTTCTGATTCAGAAAAGATGGTTGTGTCATAGTGTCCAGTTAAGAATTTTAGACCAATGTGAGCCCTGTATTTAAACAGTACCTCTGTCTTTATTGTAATCAGTTAATTATTTCATCCCAGCATCCTGCCTGTGCTGCCAATGCCCAGGCTAACCTACACCAATGAATTTCACATCTCCCACCTCACCCTCTCTCAGTCCTTTTGTGCAGTTGGTTGTGTAATATTGTGTTCCTCTGATATTCGAGCCTCTGTGTGTCTCTTTTGTGTTGATCACCTCAACACTGGTGTCACTCAGCCAGCTGAGAGGAGTGTGGCAAAGGGCCGCCGGCTCTGATCCCAAACTGCAGGGGTTGAGTGTGAACCCCCTCTTCTTCTCCACTCACTCGCTGAAGTCATCTCACCAAGCTGCTGCTGGTGGGGGAGTGCAGTTATGATGTAGGTGTAACTCAGCCAAGGTTAATTGATTTCCTATGAAGCCACAATCGGCTTGATATCTGTGTTGATAGTCGTGATCATCATCAGGATTTGAGTGACTCGCTAGAGGGCCAGTGTGGTCAGGGATAGTGGTGAGGGAGGGAAGCCAGGGACTTGCCTGGGTGTTGTGGCTGAAACCCCAGTGCTGGGTGCAGGCCAGACGAGCTGTAATCCTTGCTAATTACTCCCAAGGCCTACATCAAGACTCCCACTGATGAGGCAGTCACTCACACTTAGCTCACTTTTCCAAACTGGAGTTAGCTTAATAGGTTTCCTAATGTTTACCTAATCCCTCTGTGTGCCACTCGCTCTTGGCTTTCTTTTCCTATAAGTTTAAGATCAAAATCCTTGGTTTTTCTTCCTTGCTTTTAAAAAATCCTTTCTTCTGTCAAACAAAAAAGCAATGGGCAGGTCTTTGGCTGCTTCATCTAGTTCTGTAAATATTTGACTGAGGAGTTGATGCCACGTGGTAAAAGCAGATCACCAAAACTCAAATTTAAAACATGAAGAAAACAATGGCTGACGTCCTGCTGGCTGAGAGCCGAGAAGGGAGTGAAGAAAAAAATCACACACATGAAAGGATCCAATACTTTGTTAAACGATGGCTCCAAAGCTGTAAATCATTAGGTCAGTATGTGTTGAGGGTGGTTTTGCTGGCAGAAAAATTAGTCGTTATGCGGGAGTATGAGTCAAGGAGTCGCCAGGGATTGAAAAATTGTACATCACTGGAATGGCAAGTAGCTTAGATTTACTGACACACTCAGTGTGTATCTTCAGGAACGGACTGAGCAATCCCCGACTGAGGCCCATTAAACCATTGTACCGTTAGGTTTAGACTTTCTAGTCCCTTTGACAGTCGGCGATGAGTGGTTCTCTTCCCACCGCCTCCGCTGGTGTCCAGTTTCGTAAGACCCAACAGGTATATCAGAATCTTTGTTGCCCTTTTGTAGCTTTGAGCTTCCAGAAACCTGATCTTGTACCTGACCTCATTCTGCCTAGGGGGCTTTGCCGGGCCCTGTCCTGCCTCAACATCTGGTGGACCTCAGCTGCTTTTGGATGTCTGTTATAAACATTGTCAAAGAGCTCCCTGTCCTTAGGAGGGGTTTGCAGGCTTTTACTGGCAACGATGAAATGTATTGTTTGTGTGTCAAGTCTCCTAAAAGCTCTCATGTGTTTCAACAAAGATGGATTTTTTGAATTCTTTTTATGTGGAGCTGCAGGGAGGGCTGTCATGATTTCTTATGTGAAACATACACATGCAAATGCATATGACCGGGCCACAAAGACTGTTTATACGTATAGAGCCTCCTTACATAGTCAATGTGCGGCTCTCGAGCAGAGTGTGAAGCACATCCTAAAGAGGACCTGTTTGTAAGCTCATTGGTAGGCCATTTCTCCAACAGCGCAACAGTGTTTGCGCAGGGTCCCATGGTTAAGCACTTGGCCCTAAGTAAAGAGTGTTTTTCATGTTCTCCTTTAAAGTCTGTTTTCTTTTGTGTACAATGAGTCAGTGGAAAGACGGAGGGTTGGTGTAGAGGGACAAGCAAGGAAGGTCTTTTGTGCCTCCTTTTTCTTTCTTCCTCCTCTTCTCTTTCCTTGTGATAATCACGTTGTGCTGAAACTTGTCCTCTCCGTTTGTCTGCAAAACCTCTGCCTGTCTCTGCAAATCTTGAACATAACACAGTCTCGCTCTCTTTCACTCACACACATCTCATCGCTGGCTCTCACACACACACACAGGTACACATACACGTACATGACAAGGCTAAAGGTGGAATCTGTAGTAAAAAGCACGGGATCAAACAGTGCATCGCTGCTGCTCATCAAAGGCTCATAACCAAAAAGAAGGATGCGGTAAGGGTGAAAGATTAGACCAGCTCTTAACAAGAATCACCGCCTCCAACTTCCTCTAAAAGCTACCATAGTTTTTAGGTAAAGACTTCCAGCAGAGTACAAATGAAAGTGTCTTGTGGGTTGTATTTTTTTTTCCTCTTATGTGTGAATCTGGTGTACATACAGAGAGTGAAATAGGCACTCATGAAAAAACCACCAAACTGAATGGTGAAGCTTTTGCATATCTCAGTGGCAGTCAAGCCAATCACCTGTGGTTGCTTTATTTACCAGAAACAAGTCAAACATGTTGCAGAAAGTTTGTGTGGAGCACGCTATGAAAAATGGCCCAAATTCAATTTTGTCCCGAAACAAACCACTTCTGTTTGAACTAAGAATTCCCCATAACTGTGTTAACATGAATCACAGCCTCCAGCTTTCTCATAGAGGCAGAAGTTGCTTAAGTGTTGGGGTTTGTCCTCACATTTTTATGATCTCATTTCTTGGCTGCTTTGTCTGTGTATTTCTTGACCTCTTGTAGACCTTAGCGCTCAGTTTGGGTCAAATGTTTGCTGTCAAGTACTGTGGCAAGATTGCTCAGTGCCCACTACATTGTATGGCAATTTTTCAATAATTAACACCTTGAAGTAGACTGACTTGTATACATGAATAACCTCCAAGTCTGTGTAATCTTTTAGTTTGGCCACCTTTGATCTCTCTCTCCCAGCTTATATCCTGTTTTCACAAACTTTTTTAACTTGGGTATGATTTCACAAATGTGTTCCTCAGAGAAGCATTTCTATATTCATTTTTAGATGATAAAATGTAGTTCTGTGTGCTTCTTGGCAAACACCTGAGCCTTGTCTTGCACAGTTGAATCAACAGCCTCTAAATGCCTTCCAAATTTCCGCCCTGCTATCAAGAGAGTATGGAAATAATGTCATGTCATGTACACAATCTGTAATCAGAAGCTATATTTACCTCAAGCTGTTTTGCATGAAGGGGTCAGAGAGTCAAACGCAGTCCTCCAGATTTTCTTTTTTTATTTTTAAACCAGAGGTTTCTCGCACACTATTTAGCAGGTGAACTTTTGAGAACAGCCCCAGTGGTTGGAATTTGGTCTGGAGTTAAATGTACTCTGGGAAATGCAAGAGCAAGTTGAAACCCTGACAAAGCAGTGACCTGGGAAGTGGTGTAGGCAGGGAGCTTTTGTGTTGGGAGACAAAGCCGGAGATGCAGGGCCGGGACAGGAGAGGGAAACAGACAGAGCGAGAGGCCACGGCAATGTTGTGGAATCTCCCCAGGGGCTTCTGGGTAAATGTTCATGGATGACAGCGTTTTGGAATGTTCACAAATGGAGAGTTTTAATTGGCTGGAGGCCCCGACTGGTTTAGTAATCAGTAATGGACTCTGGTGGCAAAGGGCTCAGATTTATGGATCCCTCTGTGTGCTTTGTTTGTAAGATTGTGTTCCTTTTAGAAAATAACTCACATGCTGGATAAAGTGTGGAAGATTTAGCACAGATAAACTATTTAATGTGACAAATTATCACTGTGAATGAGAAATTGTCTGAGTTAAGAGTTTTTCTGCAGCAGTGAAGCATTTCTGTGTAAAAAGCAGTGTATGAGGTGTGAAGATCGTAATGCGTTCTGCTCTGCCTCATGCTGTGCAGCTACAGACCTGCCTCTCTTCTCATCATAGTCATCATGCCATGTGACAAGAAAAAACTGGCAGTTTGGTGTTGTGACAGCTGTGCTGTGGTAGCGATTTTAATTCACAATTTATTTAAGGAACCGTAGTGTTACTCAGACATCTTCCAAAACCCCGTGCCTGGCTGTGTTGCTGAAATTATGATATCCACTCCAGAGAGAGTGCTTCACTAAACCAAAACTTCCTGCCTCATAAGTAGACAGCGGGCATTGTTCTAAGCAGAATAAATCTCTCATGTCACAGTGCTACTAATATTTCCTAAGCTCACGAATACTGAGAAGCTTCCTCTCAATAGTAGATCCTATTAATAATGCATGTTACTGATGTGCTGTGTAATTGTTCTTTGGTATTAACCTCCAACAGCTCCAGTTCAACACTGATTTGTGGGTCAAATCAACGGTAATGTTGTGACTCATCATGTGAGGGATGGCTGCTTTCTGGTCAGCTGACTATATGCTGAGTGACAAGCTACTGAATCATAGCTACATGATAAATGCTACATGCCTCAGTTTAAAGTCAAGTCATGTACATATATGTGTCACCAGTTTGGCTTGATTTAAGTAAGACCAGACTTTGTTATTGCACATATTAAGTACCATGACAACAAAATGCAGTTGAACAGAAGACCACAAACACATTGTGCAATAGTATTAGCAGATGTGTACAAAGATAAATATATGCGCAGAATGAACAAACTTAACTCATTTACAAAATGAAGAATAAATGTATAAATAAATAGCACAAATTAATGCAGCTAGTAGCAAAGAATATGAACAGAAGTAAGAAACATGTATTTACACTACGATCTGTAAATAAATCAAATATGCAGAGAAACCTGAGCGAGAGGGACTGAAGTATCTACTGCTGTACCTCCAGACTACAGGATAGCCTTTATCCTCATGCTGAGAGACTGCTTAACTCAATTCATGTCCTGAAACATATTTAGATCTTAGTAGTTATATTGTATGAACCCATGAATTATAAATAATTTTATAAAATTGTATTTAATAGTGACACAAAGGGAGTAAAAGCTAAATTTGGTTATGCAACCTTTTGTTGTAAAATTAATGAACTTACAAGTCTTATATGGTGTATTAAACTACTTTGCTTACATGTACTGTTCTTGTGCTGTGTGCTAACCTACATTAGATGAATATGGTGATTTCATGGGGGAAACTCTTATTGTTTTAGCAGAGATAGAGTACTGCAAAGACAAAAATATAGTCTCAAACACACATTAAGCAATGTCAAATCGTATACATAATATACAAATACAGCACACATGAATGATCAGTCCAGATAGAAACACTAGAACAAACTGAGCGAAACACTTAAAATATACAGGGGCGAAAATGCAGATGGCCCAGTTGCAATTTCAGACAGTTCCTGTAAAGGATTTTATTACTTACCTTAAAATGTTTAGGGCTATTACGCTCTTCAGTCACATCCTTTACAGGCTATAGGCTTGTTATGAGAGAAGTGTACTGTCTGAGTTATGAGTCAGCTGAAGCTTAATGCTAAAAACTGCTTTCTGCTCCCAGTGAGGGGCCTCAGATCTGCAGTATGTGTGGTGGAATATATTGCAGATGTCCAGGTGAATGCAGCACCTGGTATATTTGAAGGAGAGAGCTAGTTATCTGTGCAAACACTAGGATCTCCTGAAGCTTAGCCTACATTAATTCCACAAAGAAGACACCAAGAAGTAAAGTTCATGATTTTGGGTTTCCTCTTTAGGTCCTCAAGGTTTGAATATCCTTCATGACTTCTATCAATAAGAGCTTTAATTGTTCATTAGATCACAACTGTGCTGTCCGTCCTTCAGGTTTGAAGTTCAACTATGTTTGGAGGCACTTAGCAATAGTCACGTGAAACATATGAAAGCAAAGAAATGGACGAGGTTTGGCATTGCTACCCACCATTTTGTTAAAACACTTCAGTCATATTCAGACGTACAGTGCCAGCACATTTCAGGCTCTTTTTTAACATTGCTAATGAACCGAGGCCTTAAAAGCATTATTGGTTTGGCCAAAGCTACTATAAACTTGTCATTACTCTATTTTTGTAAGGGGCTAAAGTGTAGGAACAGAGTAGGTGGAAGTATGGCCCTGCCCTGATTATCTCCATATGAACAGGCGAGTCTTTAATAATGGTTTCCGCTTCCAGCAGAATGTTTTTGAACACTTTCTCCCTTTGCGTGATTTTTCTGTAGCTCAGAGTACATCGATGTATGCAGGACCTTTGTGTGTATGAAAAATAAAATATCTAGCTGTTTATGGTATTTGTCCTAAATTTATGTTTAAATGGTTTGTTTTCTGTTATTAAATGTTGCACTGGTTTTCCTCACCTTCCCTTGATTTGAAAATCTGAGAGATGATAAGGAACACAGATCTTAGGTTAACTTTTCATTGTGACATCCCACATACAATCAGGTTTTTAACCCATTATGTTATCTATTAATTTCTCCTGAAGAAATTTGAGAAGTAACATCATGGACTTCTCAAAAGTCAGCAACAACACAGTGAATCACATGGGATTGGGATGAGGACTGCAGGACAGAAAGTTAAAATGGACCCTTAATATCATGTGTACACACTGATGGCAGTTAATAATGACCAGGTTGTGTTGGACATCACTGGTTTGACTCCTGAAAAAGAGCTAGGAAAGACTGTGGGGGAATGTGAACAAAACACACTTTTCCCCCTTCAACTTAACTACCATTGGCATGATGCCCTTTAGCAAGAGTCTGCGGTCGTACTGAGCAGCAGCCTGATGTGAATGTGTGGATGTTTGTAACCTTCCCTCCTGGAGCTCCTCCTCCATGTTGTAAAAAAGACCAAGCTTGTAGTCAGCTCAACCAGTTAAAGGATTTCTTGTGATATGGAGGAAAATATCATAATGAACAAGGACGCTTTTCCTATCTGTGACAACGTGCTGTTTTAAAATGTGACACTGTTGGCTCAGCTTTGGCATGTTTCCAGTTTTGTAGTTTGACTTTAGCCCATTTTATTTTCAAAGCACCAGACTGCCCTCATGCTCGAGATTCCTCTGCTTAACCATGCTCAATTATAGAGTCTTGAAAACATTTATTTCACCAGTTTAAATAGATGTGGGTTTAATTTCGAGATGACACATCCTCCAACTTTAGTACAAAATGGTGCCTTTCAAAAAGTGATTACTGAAAGCTGATAAAAGCAAAGTAGTTTTAAGCTTTTGCTTTCAAATGACTGATTTATTTATTTCTTGATTAAGAGCCAAATGTTCAAAAATTGTTTGAAATATTGAATTGCTGACTGAGAAACTAATTGGAAAAGCCTTCCCGAAATGGATAAGCATTTTTGAATAAGTTCAGGAGTTTTTTGGTAGTTTTTTTTTTTTTAAATTGAAATAGAGACCACAGCTGTAGAGTCCTTACAGATGAAAGCGTGACAAAAACACTGGGGTGGTTTGACAGCGTGCTGTAACAGGAAAGAATTCAAGAAGGGAATGACTTGGAGAGCAAGTGCTATCATTTTGGATATGAAATTATGCAGCTGCTTTGCAGCCTTTTAATCAATCCTTTCAATTTTGGTTTTGCCTCACGTCCCTTTACTTTCCCTCTTTGAAACTTTGAGAAATAATTATGTTGAGTAGTTTCCTCATGAAATGTCCTCTTATGAGTGAAACTTCACACCTCAAAAAGTAAATAATGGATGAAACAAAAGTGCACGACAGGACTGGGTGCTGAACAGAAAGTGAACCAACAAATGGCAACAATCCCATAATCCCTTCAGGATAATTGCACCCTAGACAGAAGTGAGGCGCAAGAGGAGAATGTTATGGCTGCAGGGCGAGCAAATTTACAACTCTCTGTGTGATTAATGCTCAGTAGACTGGCAGCCCTCTCTTTTGCATGTTACAGCAGGGAGCATAATATGCCAATTAATAGTCAGCGGCTGTATTCTTAAGTGTTGTTTTGCATCCTTCACTGAGCATGTTAGAGGCCAAGTTCCATATGCTGAACATTCAGAGATCAATGAAGCTGATGACTTCTTCAAACATTTTTATGTTTAGAAATGAAATTGCCTCAGTATACAACATCTCAAACTCTGGGACTGAATCAGTATGTATATAGTTCATGTATGGCATTCAGTTTAGCATTTAATTATTTACAAATGTTGATGTCTGTGTGAAACCTCAGAGGTTTGGTTCAGTCACAGACCACCAGGCTTAATCAAGGAGAGACATCGGTGACTGGTTTGTGACATGCGGTACATCATGGTCTCCTTTGTGTCATCTTTAGCAGTTTTAGTGATGTCCTAAGTTGAGAGGGGCACAGAAATAATCCCTGAGGGACTTTTTTATGACTTCAGATTGGAGTGTACGGGTGTTTAGGCTCTCTATTTATATTTTTTGCATGTGTCTGCGACTTTTACAACCCTTGATTGCTTGTATGTTTGGGGGTGTTTGTATGTGTGTTGGTGGTGTTATTATTGGAGTGATTGGGGCTTGGGGGGGTTAGTTACTGTGTGTGGTGGATGTGCTGGCTGGCGGGGTTGGGGGGGTGAGGTCAGAGGACAGGACCTCTCTCAGAGGACTGGCTGTTAACCCCTGACCTTGCTGGTTAAGCCTGCAGGGTGGTGGCAGTCGAGGCGGGGGTGGAGGCGAGGGTGGGGGGTGGGGGGGCACCCTGAGGTCCGTCTGGTTCAGGGGCACATGATGGCAGGCAGAGGGGGTGGTGAGGTGTCTAATCTGGTTTTTGTCTATGAGGCGTTTTCACCTCCCCCACAATCCTTCCTCTGAGAACAGAGTTTGAGAGGCAGGACAATGTCAAAGGGAAGTGACTTATTTTATGAGCCGTTTAAAGGGGATGGTGGTCACCCCACAAAGGAAAGGCAGAGAGGCAGTGGAGTGCTGATGAATACCATGACACACAGTCACATGTTTGTTTACAAGATGCTGCTCCTTTGTTTTGACCACCATAAATGGCAATTTTCCTCTGCTGCACTCCACTTGAACATTGTTCTGTGTCTTATTACATCTTTAAAGTATTTGGGAAGCTGGAACGGTCAGAGGCCCCTTGAAGGAACTCCATAAGACAACTGAGAGCCAGTTCACCCATCACACAAAGACCATTCATGCCAGTGATGGCCTAGGAATGACTGATGCATCCACTGACCGAGCTTATTGTGAAATACCATGGTGAAACATGTCACGCAAAGTCCGGCATGATGATGATTTTTATAGGATCTAACTGCTCTCGTTAACTGTTCGCTCTCTTGTGTTCCAGCAGTGCCATTTTTCTCCAAGCGGTTTGAGAAATTGGCTGCCAAAATGTTTTCACAAAGTATGCATTAGCTAAGAATCTTCAGTTTTCGGAGACCTAATCCTTTGAGCTAACAATGTGACATTTGTACAGACATTCCTGTGAAATATTGACCATCTCACTTTTATTTGTGTACTTTGGTAACTAGGACTCTTTTCCACGTGGATATAGCCCTTTTGATTGTACGCCTGTGCTGTGGGCGAGCAGGGGCCCTGCTGGAGGAGAGACTAGGGGCCTGTTTCACCTAAGAGTTCAGTCTGTGTGCGTGTGTGCTGCTCCCTGTACCTCCAATCATGCTGGTACAAAGAGCCATGTGTTGAGCAGTGATGTGATGTGTGAATATGTTTAGGTAGGGCCTGCCAACTATGCCTGAGTATGTGTGTTTGTGTGTGTGTGCATATAGGAGGGGGTCTAGTGGAATGGGTGAGGGTTGCAGGGAGAAAGATGATTTTGGGGAGAGGACTTTGAGAGAAGGAGTGACTTGAGACTTATTTGGACTTGATCCCAGACAGAGGGGTCCAGTTTATGGCGCCAGGGTGCATCCCTCCCTCTAGTGCCCTGTTTAGACGATTGTATTGCAATGAGTCACATCTGACCCAGTAGTCAATTTTTTTTTTTTTTACATTTTAGCGTCTGTTTTACACATGCAACAAATATCTCTTAGTATGGTGTGCTATTCAGTTTGATGTCCAGTGTGCTGAGGCAAAACTGGAAATGTGTTGTGTTGTTTGCAGTGGGATTAGCTTAATATATCTACCAGCACACCTCTTACTGTTGTGAGGAACTTGAAGGCTTTATTTTTTCCTCAGCAATATTTAACTTGTAAATTAAGAAAACTCACTGAAGCTAAGTCCTGTTTTTCCAATGAAGTGGTAGGGTGTTACTATTACACGGAGAAAAGCAATGAAAACAATCTCAAGATGTTACAGATAAACAAATCAACACAACTCAAGTTGTTATAGCAACACATTAAACATGGCGGCAAGCAATGAGGGCAGCAAAAAATCCCTCATTTGATGACTGAACCTAAGTAACTTGCAACCAGAACCAAAAATATAGCAATGTTCGACCCAATTAGTTAGAGACAGAAAATTTGTTAATGCTGAACAAAGCAGAAATTAGAGTGATAAATTTATTGGTGAGTGGTTCTTTACCAAATCTTTACCAAACCTGGCCTATAGTTCAGTTTTGTTTCATAGGTTTTAGACATACTTTTTCTTGTCTTTTGTTTCCTCTCAGTGGAAGGAAGTTGGAAAAAAAAATATTGTTTAAGAGTTGTTATTTCTCTACAAGTGAACAGCTATTCAGAAGAGAGTTAAGGTTCACAGAACTCAAGAAACAGCAGGGAAGAAATTTACCCTTATTGATTTCGATCATAGAAGTTACAGGATCCAGCAAATGCCTGTTCAGTTCACAGTATTTAGTTTCCTGTAGCTTTAAATGAGAAACTGATGCATTTCAAGGTTTAATAACACATACCATGTGCAACTTTGAGTCAGTGTTATCTCCCTAGGCTAAATTAGTCAGGGCTTTTTAATGGGTCTTTTAATAAATGCTGGAAAACATTGCGGGCAGTGTCAAAGCTCCGATCTATGTATGACATGAACGCCCTGCAAGTAGCACTAACCTATGTGTGCATACAGGCCTGGAGTCAGTGAGCACGAGCTGATGGGGAAAACCAAACAGGCCGTTGGTGCCTGGATGCAGTGAAAGGATCCCTGTGTTCTCCCGAATTCCAACAACCACATTTGAAACAAAACATTATTGCAGCTGCAACTTTGCATTTGTCCTCCCCTGACCCTCCTTTTAAATTGAAGTTGAGCTCTTTTTTGAAAAAAGTTGGCATTTGCTGTTTTATCAAAGACAGTATTTACAATTTGTGTAATAGTTTTGATTAGCTTTGACGAGGTTATGTTGAGGTTTATGGCCAGGCCCAAATCCGTGTCCACAGTAATGCAGATCAGTTTGATCATGTTTAAACAAAGATTGTCTGTCTACACGAGTATTTTCAGAACATTTCTCCAACTGCATTGAAGATCCAAGACAAATACATTTCACATCTCTTCGGTTTGGCAGGTGAGGGCATTTTAGGCCAGCAGCTTTTCACAGTTTCCAGCCAGTGGCTCTCTGCTGTTTTTATTTACTTAGCCAGCTTTATAAAAGAGCATCACCCATTTAAATATTGGATCATGTGACAGTCAGATGTCTGAAGCCACATGGTTATAATTCATATGCATTTTTTAAAAGGTGCTGGTGGACATAATTCCTTATTTTTTGCAGTTTTTGAAAATATGTAATATTTTTCACTTTTTGTCAGTGTGCTGCTCCATGTGGATGCAAAGTCAAATTGTGAAAAAAAACTTTTTTTTTGCATTTATTTGCATTAACATGTAAATTTCTGGACTCAAAGTGGGCGAAGAGCTAATCCTCTCCTCTCAAAGTCTGTTGTTTTAGAGGGAAAGAGAAAGCTACAGCACTGAACTATCAATCAGGACATGGAAGTGCCAGGATAAGAGCAAGGCTCTATAAAGTGGCCGGCTAAAGGCTGAGCTGAGCTGAGTGTTGCAATTAATCCATTTAAGTGCCGTTAAGGGGGTTTTCACAGCCAAGGTGCATTTGATTTGGTGAGAGGCGAAGTTGTTACTTAGTGTTTGAAAGGTTTCATCCCAGACAAAAGCATGAAGCTGTGTTAATGATTGATGTATATATGTATGTGTGTAACCTGACAGACATTAACAAAACCATTCTGCAAGTGTACAGATCGGATCTGCAAGTGTATTATTTGATGTTAATCACTTTCAGAGGCCTGCTGTTTTATTCTGAACTGGTCTAATACAAGTGGTATTTTGTGTTGATGAGACTCTTGATGACAGTTTTCAAGATCACATGGGGTTTGACCTTGTACTCTCATCATCTTTTGCAGGAGCCCCCTTGAAAGTATGTCCGCAGGGTTTCTCCTGCTGCACGGTGGAGATGGAGGAGAAGCTGAGCCAGCAGAGCCACACGGAGATCAAAGCTCCTGTGTCCCGGCTTAGCACCAACCTACAATCCACCTTCAAACAGAGGCACGACCACTTTGACAGTAAGCAAACACACTTACACAAACAAACATACCGGCCACTTTTCAGGCTACATTGTACTGCTGGCAAGTGTAGATTGCATGTGTTGCATGATTTTTGATGGACACTCCCACCTGCCAGTGCACTGCACAGAGCGGAGACAGTTAGTCTGTGTCTGTTGGCCCGTCCACCTGTCTCTCAGTGTCTCAGCTCCCTGCCTCATTGCCCCCCCCTTTCCTCTACAGCTCAGTCCCCCACAACCAGTTTCCCTTCCCTCTAGAGAGAGACATGCCCGCTTCCAGACGGACCACACACATCTTCAGATTTAGTCTCCTCTGTACTTCCTGTTCCGCTGTGTGTGAGCACATGTGTGTATGCCTGTAAATATTGGGATCAGGTTTCCTTGGGAGCGCATGGGAACATGCAGCAGTGCTGAGTCACCAAGGAAGTTGGGCGGCTTTGAATACCTTCAGCCACCCAACCATGACACCGCTGCAGCTCTGCTGTAAAGAAGTCTGATGAGATAAACTAGAGAGGAGACACTAAAGTCTTTTTCAAACAAATTAACAGAAAAAGAAAGATTTTAAAGTTTCTAAATGGATGTAATTTTTGTCTATAAAGAGCGGTTATTTGCCTGGTTTTGAAGCATTTGTGTGTACACGTGCATGCCCGTGTGTGTACGCCGGTCAGAGGACTTCAGATCCTATGTGTCTATGAAAGGGAGTGAGGGATAGTCAGTAATGGGGAGTGTGTGTATTGCAGCCAGATGTGAACAGGAATGTGACGTGTCGGAATGCAGTGGCTGCTCGAGCCGTCCCGCCCCTTCTTTTTCTCCTTTCTCACTGCCCTTTGTCCTCATCTCATGCCTCACTCTCCCCTAAACCCCTCTGTTTGCCCCTCAGAGGCTTCTGTCTCTTTCCATCTCTCTCTGCTCTGTCTCACTGTTGATCATGTGCCAATGCATGTATCTGCTCATGTCTCAGCTGCTCTCTCACACAGCTCGTATGTTGCTCTCCGACACTGATTAGTAGTTTTTGACGCAACTATTCTTATTGTCATCAATCCATTAGTTATTTTCACATTTGAAAAAAACTGTTCTGTCGATGTAAATACAGTAAATTGTGAAAAACACGTACTTCAAGTTCCCAGAGTGACACTATCATTTTAAATGTCTCGTCAACAGTCCTGCACCCCAAATAATTTACACCTAAGACTTGAAATCAGTGAATGTTTTTCCACTGAGAACACAGCAGCACTTTGCTCGATAAGGAGGGAGATAAAACGTAAATTTCTTGAAGCGGCTTTGAAATTAGTCTCTTGGGACTCCAGGTGATGATTTATTTTTAGATAGCAGATATAGAAACAGATGTAGTCCTCCATTATTATTTATAAACTTCTGCAAAAGTAGAAAAAATAAAAAAAAAAAAATTTGTGGGTTATTGATAATATGGAGTTGATACCAAAACCACGAAACAGTTTCCTCCAACAAAAAAACTAATAATAAAAAATCGTAGGGTCACCTATTTGACCAAGAGGGAGCAGCACTGGAGTTCACAGTGAAACCCCTCCCTGCGCTTAATTTATCTTCCTTCCCTTTTGCGCCCCTCCTCATCAGTGTAGGCAAGTTGCCGCTGTCTCCTAACTGTTAGATGTGGGATCTCTTTACAAAGGCCTGCTGTGCTCTCTTCCACCTGGACCATTAGACGTCTCTCTCAGTGGATACGGTGACAGGCTCAGGTTGCTGTTCTATTATTTCCTGTTGTCACATTGAGACACTCAAAAAGAGGCACTTTGCGTCAGTGAAACTGGCACAAGAAGTGCTTATGGTTGTATTTGCTGTTGTTAAAGATGACAGCCTGCATTGATGACATCAGCTAGAGAAGTGGGCTGTATCGCTGCCTAAACACAGCTGCAACTGTACATGAAAACAGATGCAACAGCATACACTTGTACACTAACAAACTCAGGAAGTGGTGTATGTGATTAGGCAGGCTCTCATCATGCGCCTGGAGCTAGGAGTCATGGCCAATTAAGACTAGGTCCAGAAATAGTTCTCCCCTCGCTGCTTCTCCTCTCTGTGTGTTTGTCCTGGCCTCAGCCTGTCTGTCCCGTTGCACTGACCCCATCCAGCAGTGCAAGCCTATGTCTGGGATTTAAGCACTTGGATTAAGGCCCCTTGTCTTTAGACACACACATACACAAAACAAGAGACATACATCCTAAGCACTGAAGTCCAACAGCAGGAGGGACAGAATCCCATCCCATAAGAAAAGGGAGAAGCGCAGGGACTAATTGGCACAAATAGGATGCAATTACTGCCTGGGCTGGGATTGGGAGGAGCAGAGTTTATAAGGCTACGGGTGGGTACGCGGGGGAGAGGGGCAAGCTCCTTGGAGGAGGAAGTAGGAGGGAGCAGTGGGAGGAGATCGGTCAGCTCCTCTGTTCCTGTGATGGATCGGGCCTAAGATCATCGCTCATAATTTAAGGCCTTTACTGCAACATGTGGAAATGATGACAGGGCGAGGGGAGTGAGGAAAGAAAAGATAGACGCTTACAGAGGCAGGAGTTGTCCTTCTTCCTTACATTTTGCTACAACTTACACTCTCTCCCATGTAACCTTTCACCCAGATTCTCAAAGACCATTGGCCGAGCGACAGGCACATTTTTTTAATGGAAAAAATCCTGCGGGAGTGCTCAGCTCCTTGGCCTGTTGGCAGACGGCTGCGTGTCATAAACTGTTTTTAATGACAATGCAAGATGCCTGTGTGTTGCGGCTCATACTTCAGAGCCACGGCTTGGGCCAAAGAGCACCACCCACCCACCCACCCACGCTTGCGCGCGCACACACACACACACACACACACACACGCACACACACACACACACACACACCCTGCACGGGCTGCTCTCTTTTTTTACCAGCATGTTTGTCCAAACTCATTACAGGCCTTATCTGTTTAGCATATAGGCATTGCCACTCTAATAAACTGTAGAAAGGAAATGGAGAGATTTTAGGCTCTTCTTCCTCCTCCTCCTCCTCCTTACCTCACCTCCTCTGTCTCCTTTCACTGACTTTAAACTTGTGGCTACTGTGACATTCCAGGGGTGGGGGTGGACCTTTTGTTTTAATCTCTGTCAATGGAGCGTGGAACTTGGTGCCCTCTCCCCTGGCTTTGTGTGTATGTTTGTGTGTGCGTGTGTGTTGGTGGGGAGAGGGGAGGGTGGTGGCAATGATGGTGGGGAGGTAAATGGAGGGGCTGCAGTGTTTCCGGTATCCTTGGCGACACAGTGGGGATTTGGAGTTAAAAAAGCCCTCAACTTAACCCGCCCCAAGCCGCCCTAACCCCCTCCCCTACCTCATTTTTTCTTTTAGTGTGTCAGTCTGAAGTGGAAGTGACAGCGCTACTTGGGGACTGTGTGTGTGTGTGTGTGTGTGTGTGTGTGTGTGTGTGTTGGTGGAAGGGAGTGTTTAGTGACTCTCTGTGAGAGCATGGGAACTTTACATTTCAAAGCCGAGCAGAGGGCATCCAGAGAAACTGCAGCAGGACAGAAGTTTTGTGAGTGTGGGGCAGAGAGGGGGAGACAGAGAGTGGATGAAAAAAAGAAGAGATGAGTGAAGGGGGATGAGTGTATGCTTGCATGCACGCAAGACTGAAGGTGAAGCATTTTTCAGAGACTCAGAGGAATTCTCATTTTGTTCAGATTAAGAAAGTTGTGGGGCTGAGGAGGGGGTGTCTGTGGTGGGGTGGGGGCTGGATTATTGGAGGAGGGGGAGAGCGGTGAGGGGGGGTGATGGACATTCCTTAGGATGAAGTAGGTCATTGTTCCCTGTCTCTAGTGAAGAGAGCTCTCTGAAGGAACTGATGAAGTGAAAGCAGCGGAGGGAGGGAGATGCGAGGCTGGATGGGGAGGGTACAGGTCCATATACGGGAGGGGGGGGTCACATTATTCAGTAATCCTATTGAAAATGCCTCTGAAGGACAGTCCAAGAGAAGCAGGGAGAAAGGAAACGAATGGAATGTGACAACAGAAAAATGCCATTGATGGTGGTCAGTGTGAAGCAGCTTGATGTGGAGAGACGTCTGCGCTGAATGGCAAGTCCACAGAGCAACTCAGCGAGCAGCACCACTCGTTCAGCCTGACGGAGATGCTCCAGCTCCACCCTTCACCCCTCCTGCTACAATCCTCTCATCTCCTCTTTTCCAACCATGTCCATTCCTATAACACATTCCTTTGCCTTTCATCCAAGATTTTATGCTTCAGCCGTTTCTGTGGAGGTGCTCAACATTTTAGGACATGGTGCACAGGTGAAGTGGAATAACCGTCAGTCTGATTTCAGATGGCGCTGGCGCTGGCGGCACAGGCATAAACTCAGAAAGCCAGGGTTTATCAAAATCTGCTGTAATGTAATGTTGCACTTTTGAAATGTTCACTTTGACAGCAGTAATGTTTTAGTCATTTACATACACTGTGGTCATGCTGGAATGTGTGTGTATATAAGTAACTTGATGAAAGCATCACAATGTGCACAATGTGAGTTGCCTCATGTTTTGTAATGGGATACCCACAAAGTGAGAATTTAGTGTGCTCAAACAAGTAGAATCATATGATGTTATTGAGTTAAAGATAAAATCAGCACTCAGTCTTCACAGATTCCCAAAACAATATGTTATCATGATACAAATCAATTTTCTTTGTTCAAAATAAATCCCTCTCAGTAGACAGACATAAAATGTGAATGATAAAAAACTGTTTGTTCTGAGTCTTTGGCTGCCTCAACCTTTGGTCGTCACGCTAATCCCCCTCCTCTTTCTGTTGTTGTTTCTTTCTCTACAGAGTTTTTCCGTGAGCTTTTGAAAAACGCAGAGGTCTCGCTGCACAGCATGTTCGTGCGAACATACGGGATGATGTACGTGCAGAATGCAGAACTGTTCAAGAACTTCTTTGTTGCCCTGACTCGGTACTACGTGTCCGGCAGCGCTGCGGTCAACCTGGACTCCATGCTGTCAGATTTCTGGGCCGATCTCCTGGAGAGAATGTTCAGGCTGGTCAACGTGCAGTACGAATTCAGTGACGAATACATGGGGTGTGTCAGCCGGCACACTGAGCAGCTGCAACCCTTCGGAGACGTGCCTCGAAAGCTCCGCATCCAACTGACACGAGCCTTCGTCGCTGCACGCACTTTTGTGCGTGGCTTGGCACTTATGCCAGAAGTGGTCAACAAAGTTTCCACAGTAAGTTAGAAGTGCTTGCGAAGCTTTTGTCCTTGCAAAAAGGCAGTAAGTCAAATACTAGACACTGCAATTTTTTTTTCCAAAAGCCCCATTCATCCCGCTCTCCTTTTTTTTCTGACATCATATCTTTATGGAGAAACTGGCTGCTGTTCCATTAGTATCTCTGATAACATAAACCACTTTGACTGCTCTGGTATGACATGTTTTTCCACTGTAGTGAGTGATTCATTGGTGATTAGATTATGCTGCTTTGTGGACCCGGCTTATAAAATTAATGCTCATGCTTTTTCACAGTCTCAAGAATGTGTCTATGTGATGTTACATGAGTGTTTTTGCTGCAGTGCAATGATAACAGTCTGCTAACTGCCCCCTGCCTCCTCCAGGTCAGTGCGTCTCCCAGCTGTGTGCGAGCAGCCATGAAGATGTTGTACTGTCCCTACTGCTCAGGCCAAGTGGCCTTGAAACCCTGCCAGAATTACTGTCTGAACGTGCTGCGTGGGTGTTTGGCCAACCAGGCCGACTTGGACACAGAGTGGAACAACTTCCTCGGTAAGTGACTGTAATAAGGACACCGTATGCAGTCATTATTAAACTAATCTGACCTGCTATAACTGTAATCGCTTAAAGTGTTTGATTTGGAAACAGAGTATATTTATACAACCCTCTGATCTCTTGCAAGTTGCGACTGCAGTGCTGCACATTTCACCAAAGAATCATTCAAGTTTGATCTAATCTGTCCTAATCTACTTCAGCCTTATCTAAACATGCAGCCCTCTGTATCTTTGTGAGCATGTAACCAGTGTGACATGATGCCACTGGGTTGATTTGGATGAGAGATATATTTCATTTTTTTCCTGCGTATTCAGTGGGTATAAAGTACTTCAGGTTAGCAAGAATGTATTAAACAAAGAAACACTGTTTATTAAAAAAAAAAAAAACATGTACAAACACATCCCTCGTTCTTTAGTATCTTGTATAATAAGAGGGAGAGAGGGAGGGGTGGTCCTAGTTGTACATGCTGTGATGTATGCAGCTCCTGTGTTGTGTAAACACAGACCCAGATCTGTTTCATTACTTTAAGGTGGTGCACATATCCACTCTTCTCCACTGTGTTTTATATATGTTCTATGTAACACATGTGACAAAAGATGTTTGCTGGCTTCTACTTGGCTGTCACATGTGTCCCTCCCCGGCTGCAGACGCTGCTGCTGTCTGGAGGAGTCTGGCTTCCACTGCCTCCTCACTGGGCAGCAATTTAACGCTGCTATAATCTGAGAGCTCAGTTTCACAGGCTTACAATCCCCTGCTCTTGGATATGTGCTTCCCCCTAATGGCAGCTTTGAGTAACTTCAAGCTTGAATGAAGAAAATCTCATTTCACAATAATTCGATCTCTTGTGCTGTTTTTCAACTTTATGTCTCTCTGTTCTGCTTTTCAGATGCCATGCTTAGTCTAGCTGAGAGGCTTGAGGGTCCTTTTAATTTTGAGTCTGTCATGGATCCCATCGATGTTAAGATTTCAGATGCGATCATGAACATGCAGGAGAACAGCATGCAAGTTTCACAGAAAGTCAGTATCATTTTTCAGTATTTTTTAAAGATTGATGTGATAAATATATTCAATTCCACTAATTCCCCTTGATACTTTTCTGACAGGTTTTCCAAGGATGTGGTCAGCCTAAGCCAAGCATGGCCTTCCGTTCCACACGCTCTGTCAAAGAAACAGGCTTCACGGGCCGCTTCCGGCCTTACAGTCCTGACGCAAGGCCCACCACGGCTGCTGGGACCAGTTTAGATCGACTGGTGAGGACTGAGAAAAAATCAGAGCACATCCAGATGACGGCTGCTTTGCTTTAAGTATCTGTGTCTTAATTGTTTTCCTATGCTCTCACTGCAGACAAGTGATGTGAAAAAGAAGCTGAAACATGCAAAGAAGTTCTGGTCCACATTGCCAGAGACGGTGTGTGCAGGTGAAAGGATCGCCCCCGGGGATGAGTGCTGGAATGGAACAGCAAAAAGCAGGTAAGTTTCACAGATCACACATGCAGAATCTGTCTGTAAAGTATCTAAAGCCAATTCTACATTCTGAGTAATATTGACACTTACTCTACATAGGTACGAGTCAGTTGTCATTGGCAATGGACTGGCCAATCAGGTGTCAAACCCTGATGTGGACGTGGACATAACAAAGCCAGACATTGTGATCCGCAGTCAGATTGCAGCTTTGAAGGAAATGACGAGCTGGCTCAAAGCTGCACACAGCGGCAATGACATCTCTATTGATAATGGTGAATATGCTTAACCTTCTGTATAATCTGTGTTTAACTATGTAATGTTCCAGTTGCACACATCTGACCCTTGCGTCTGTTCTTCTCCAGACGAGTATGGCAGTGGAGGAGAGGAGAGCGGCAGCGGTTGCGACTCTCCATCCTGTGACACAGACCAGGACATCTACTTCTCCACTCCGCCGAACCCCGGCAACCCTCGGGTTAAGCCAGTGGCGGTGGGACCTCCATCTGCTGCGGTCGCCTCACAGGGAAGCATGGCGCTGGCGCTCTGCGGGCTGGTCATGGCTGTGCTCGCACCCCACCTGAGATAAAACTGGCTGGGCAGGGAGAGAAAGAGGATGACCAGGAATGATGGAGCGAAGGGGAAAACTGTCAGAGAGACTTTAAAAAGACTGCCTTCAGGACCTTGGACTGTCCGCTGTTGGGGGGGGAGACTCTTCTTAATATTACAATAACTACACTTTTAATTATTTGTTTGTATGTTTTTAAGGACATCAGTGTACAGCAATATGATTTTCTTGCCAAGAAATCCACCTTTTCCTCCTTTTCTCCCAGATAAACCTTTACTCCTAATGGCTCTTTTTGAGCTACACTATGGTTCTGCTTGCAGCATTACAAACACTATATAATTGTCTTTTTTTGGCAATTTAATCTCATAATTCATTTTTGTACCTTCTTCAGTGATTGCCATCAGATAACTAAGTAGTAAGCAAATTGTTT
>JAPZDZ010000026.1:5479739-5492885 GCA_029783805.1 Acanthurus tennentii | reverse complement strand
AACAAAGATATTGTTCACCTACAGCCCAATAGTAAATTATTATTACCATGAGAGATGCAGCCATTTAGCCACAGCCCTTCCTCTTTTCTATATGCCAATAAACCATCAATTTTGCCAAATTGCCAAATTATTAAATGTTTAATGTACATGTTGATCTTACCTCAGAAAGAAGAAGCAGGATGAAGAGGAGGCAGAGCAGAAGAGGAAAGCCACAGAAACAGCTTATCAAGGTAGGCTCAGTCTACACACTGTTACAGCCCTTTAAGATATGAACTCTGTCTTCAGGAAATCTGAATATTGATGATCATGTGGGCATTTATTGTTAATTTCATGCTTTGCATGAATGATGCATTTAAAGGGGTGATACATAGGATCAAAACCAGCAGATGTGATAACAATAACATCAACAAAGATGTGGTACAACCGCAGAGTTACCTTTTTTGAGGGATTTTCCATTCTAAATCCAACAAATCTGCAACTACTGGAACACTTTACCATCACCATACTCGGAATATTTTTTTACATTCTTTCCAACACAAGGGATTGTTTCTCTGATGTGACTGGCGTGGACAGTGCTATCACATGATGCCTTGCTCATGGTTTCTGGGCTGAAGTTTTTTCCCGATTCCTTTAATGTGGTTCACTTTAGATAAATTCGCCCTCTCACTTCCTCTGACGTTGTCTCCATCACAGCTCGTCAGGCTGTGAAAAACACACCTAAGCGTCTCCCAAGTGTGACTGTACGTTCACCCCTGGGTGCCAGTCCTCCCACCATGGACTCCCAGACTGACTCTTCGGTCCCCACGCCTCCCATGGACACAGGAGGTGTTGCCTCCGATGACACCACCCCCCACTCAGTTGTAAGAATGTGCTCACGTTAAACAGTGTTTGTTGTTTATTCTCAGTAGTGATGAGATACCACACAAATACTGCCAACACTGAGAGATAAAGTATTAAAAAAAAAAAATTTTTTTATTAAAATGAGCTCTGTGGACTCAGCAACTTGTTTTTTGTCTCATTATGAGTCAACAGAAAAGGATCCTCTCACATTATGGTGTTCTGGCAGTTCCTGCTCCTTTAGAAAGGGAATAGATGTGATAATGCAGCTCAACACTCTCACTGATTGTTCACTGCCTCTGCCAGGCACAGGGAGTTGGAGTGTTTCTACCAGCCACGGATGCTCCAGGCCCTGGGCCCAAAGATGGAGGCCTGGCCGCTTTAGTGGATGATTCACCACAAAAGAGGCTCCTCGCCCAGAAGGCCACACCGCCGCCCTCACCCCTCCTGTCAGAACTGCTGAAAAAAGGAAACCTGATCTCAGCCAGCCCCCGCCTGGTGAGGGCCAGCTGAGCTCAGTTCATAACATCCAAAACCACAAGAAATGCCAGAAATAGAAAATTAAAAAGGCTGCAGGCATTATTGCAATGTTTTAATTTTATGTTAATTAGTATTTTGAAATTTTTTCACTCACAATGGTCTATTAGCCTTTGCAGTATTGGATTAAAACCTGATGTTTGTGTTTTACTTGAATTTCTTAATGGAAGGTTGGGGAGGGAGACCCCACTGGAAGCCTCACCAATGGAGTACAGACAGCCACCGCAGTCACTGCCTTACCACCTGGTCACGAGGTCATCACAGGTAAGCATACTTTGCATAACTGTTCTTTCGTGCACAGAAATAAACACTTCCTCCCCTTGCTGCATGAGACAAGTGTCTCCCCTTTTGTAGCTCAGTGCACAAGTGACCTTTGTTACTGCAAGCTTTTATGGTTCTGTTTTTTAAATAGATAATGAAAAAGTGTTTGTATGCAGTTGTAAACTTTGTAGCCAAATAGTGTTCTATCATTCAGAAGTCAAGCATGATCCAATCAAAAGGTAGATGTGAAAAACCTGCCCATGTAACCAGCCATTGTTTGTTCTAGTTGTAGAGTTTTTTTACATCCTGGCCTGCACTCCTAATGATGTACAGAAGATGATGAGACTTTTTTTCATAGATCTAGTGATTATTTACAGCTTTGCAGTGCAATGCTATGGGGTTTTATTTTTCTCTTTTGTGTGTGTTTGCAGAGGGGGAGGCTGAGGCTGCAGTGAAGGCAGAGCTCGCTGAAGAGACGGGGCTGGTAGAAGAGGACCTTGTAGCTGTGTCTTACATGGGAGATGAGCTGGACCTGGAGACAGTAGGAGACATAATAGCCATCATAGAGGAGAAGGTACATACTGTGTGTTTTTGTAAAAGGTACCACATCAGGTTTTTTTATGCCTCAGATCAAAGTTTACCAGTTTGACCAGGGACAGAGTTGGTTGCCTTTTGCATTTATGTTAATTTAAGGTTTGCAGTGAAGGTTACAGTAAGCACCTTGTAAGCAGTAATGTGGAGGACTAATACATTAATGATGACAAAAGAAAAAAAATGCTCCACACTAGAGGTTGACATACTCTTATTCTGGAAATAAGTGATTTTGTTACATTTTTAATGATTATGTGTTCGGTGTACTGTTTTTTTTCTTTGTCGACACTTAAATATTAAATTCTCTCAGTCCATTTTCTTAGGTACACACCATTTTTCAACATATAATAATCAATCTTTGTTTTTTTTCCATCTCTTCTGTCCTCTCATCCCTGTCCTGTCTCCCTCTCTCTCAGGTCGATGACTCTGTGGAAGCCTTGGATGCAGCTGCAGTTGAAGCAGCTCTTTCTCTCTGTGAAGAGGCTGTCTCAGAGGGACACACCCTCCCTGGTCCCTGGGAGACTCAGGAGCTGAAGACGTCAGACCCAGCACCCACAGTCCAAGACTCTGATCCCACACAGGAGCCTCAGGATGTGGCAGCAATGTCGGCCCTGATCCCTGCAAACATGGAGACCCAGAATCCACCAGAAACTAAAAGAGAAGAACAGCTCAAGGGAAACTGTGAGGGACCTGAGGTGACAGGAAGCGACGTCACCTCTTCTGTCACCTCAGACGACGGTGCAACAGGAAGTGAGGTTGCAGAGGAGGGGACTGCAGTGAAGGAAGCCACTGAAGCAACAGTCAAGAGTGAGGCAGAGGAGTGGAGCCAGCCGGAGCCCAACCCACCGTGCCTAGGTGGGTGGTGTACCTAGAGACAGACACTGAAATCATAATTATATGCCCAAGTTTTTCTAATCCCCTTCTCATCTCTGTCCCACAGACTCTGAGGACAGCTCTGTGTCTGGGAAGGAGTCCAAGGTAACTCACATCTGTGCAATTACACACCAGAACAACCTTAATAAAACGGTCATTTTACTTTATATGCTGTGTGTTCTTAAATCCAGGAGGTGAAGGAGGAGGAGGCAGGGAGTGAGGGTGACCCAGAAGAAGGGATGGAGCTGAAGGAGGAGTGCGGGGAAGGTGAAGGTCCCTATCTGTCAGAGGTGGAGCGGGCAGCAAGCGAGAGCGAAGACGGTTACGGCCCGCCGTCCCAGCGCTACACAGCTGATTCACTGGCCAGCAGCCCGGCCTCCTCTTCTCAGCTGTAGGTGTCCACATGCGTTTAAGGTTGCAGAAAAAACTGAGATAACTGTGTCATTATAACTGTTTTTAGCTAGTGGTTACTATGTAGTGGTAAAGTATCTTGTGTAGGTTCAAGGCCATGTCCTATGTTAACCTTTGCCCTTATTGCAAGAAAGCATTTTAGAAGAAAATGCTGCCTTAGTGCTTCTTGAAGCTTAGCTGGCATTGGTCATGAGAATTTACATCATGACATCTGATTCTCATTAGAACTCCATTTCTCTGAGCTAAGCACTATTTTTTTGACAGTGTGTGCTTTTGTCTCTCTGCCACGTGTGATTTCTCTTCTGCTTCCCGTTTCCATTTGCTGGGGACTTCACAATCATCTCTCCGTTCCCACTCTGTCTTCACTTCCTCTCCGCCTCCTCCTCCTCTGCTCTCTGCATCAGATCCACGTGCGGCGAGGACCAGGAGGCCGTCCAGGCCCAGAAGATCTGGAAGAAAGCCATCATGCTGGTGTGGAGAGCCGCAGCCAACCACAGGTGGAGCCTCTTGCCTCAATCTTAACAATGAATCAAAGTTTTTTTTTGGCCAAAATACCTTTGAAATACCTTACAGTCAATTTTAGGAAGTTTTTTTGTTTTTTGTAATGAGCAGTTGTGTATCATCAAATAGATGGAAACTTTGTGTCTGATGGAAGATGATCAGTATCAATATTTATTGATCATACTAAGTCCATTCATGATGCCATTCATCACCATATTGCTATGCAAAGACTTTACCAGCATTTAGGGAAACACTAAGATCATGAGTTCTGTGCCCCCTCAACATCATCAATGCTGTAAAGTTTATATTTTATCCATGTTTAATTATTTATTTATTCCACTGGTCATATCTTTTTCTGGAACATTTATATTTCAACATGATTGAACTAAATCAATCTATTTGTTTTTCAGTTTAATTACTGCATTAATATATTTTCGCCAAAAACATCCAAAGGTGATTGTAACCCTTCTAATGTATAACCTTTGCATAACAGAAAATGTGAACTCATAAAGTTATAAAAAATGCAAAAGTCTCTGAAGCATTACCAAGGACACTCAAACAGAAGAGCAGACAAACACTTAATTTGTAAAATCATAGTTACTATCCAGAAGCATAGATTTGTTTGATCTGGACTAAATTCTTATAGTCTGCTGGTTGTTTATTCAGCATTGTCACTTTTATGTGCCCTTCTGCTAACCTAAAATACTGGGATATGAAGCAAAAAAAGCCTCTAGTCCACTGTTGCAAAATCACATGTAGTTTTCTTTTTTTTTTTCAACAAGCTGGAGTCAGCAGTAAAACAAACCTTTAACCTCTGTTAAGAAACAAAACAAGCAGACACAGTTATGAATAAACATGCTGATGAAAAAGCTTCTTTACCAGCAGTTAAAGTCCAGCAGGTGTTTTACAGTCTCTGAATTCATGTTTCTCTCTCAGGTATGCCAGTGTCTTCCTGCAGCCTGTTTCAGACGATATCGCACCTGGTTACCACAGCATCGTACACAGGTAAGTACACAAAAACACACACGATCTTGCCTTTTCATCAAACTCACCTGCACACACGTATTTTGTGAAAAATATGTTTTAGTACAGGCTGCACAAAATCTGAAATTATCTCAAATATTGAGTGCATACATGCCACATCAGAATTCTCCTTTGAAGCAAATATTAACAACCTTCATGTAACAGTGATAAACAATGTTGTGGTAAACACAAAGTTTCTTGAATACATCTCCCTCTCGCCTGCTGCTGCAGACCCATGGACCTGTCAGCTATTAAGAAGAACATTGAGTCCGGTGTGATCCGTACAACAGCTGAGTTCCAGCGTGACATCATGCTGATGTTTCAGAACGCCGTCATGTACAACTCGTCGGACCACGATGTGTACCACATGGCACTGGAGATGCAGCGGGATGTCCTCGAGCACGTCCAGCAGTTTCTGGCCACCCAGCTCATCATGCAGACCTCAGAGAGTGCCATTTCTGCCAAGAGCCTCCGTGGCAGGGAGGGAAATCGTAAGCCAGGAGAGCCGGCTGAGAAGGTGGGTTGGGCGACATGGTTAGGGTCAAATTAGGATTCCCATGAAAGTCTGTCAAAGCGTTAAACAAGTCAGATGAAGGAAAAGTACTTTTTAAAGCATCAAATCCAGAAAAATCACTGTTAATGTTTAAAACTTCTCTGTGAAATATGTCAAGTTATTGACAGTCAGCGGGTTCATCTGCACATTTACAATCCAGCTGTAGTCATAGCTCAATTAGACTGAAGATGAGATTTAATGAGACTGCTTGTATTCCACGATACAAAAAGTGGGAAGTAAGGGGTTTACTGACAAAAGTTTGTCTGACTCTGGTACAACAGGTTATAGCCACTTGCATTCATACTTTCCTCTCCTTGTCCATCAAGATGTAGTTTTTTGCCATAGCTGCAGCCATGAAAACTCCTCCTTGACTGCGTGCTCTTTAACTTCCAGGTTACAGTCAGCAGCAGGATCTGCACTAACCTACAGAACATTTGCAGAATGCCTCAGCTAATTTTAGGCAGATCAAAGCTTAAACATGCCTCAGTAAATCGGCCCTCAAAGGCATGATCTTGGTATGTTAGTTCAACTCAGAAAAAAATCGACAGACTAAAATTTCAGACGAACATGACAAACATGTTAACATGTATTTTCCAAATCCACTTTAAGCCGGATTCAAATAATACATCAACTTTAAACAAACATGTAAATCTGCTGACTGAGATTTTGGGATCCGAAGGATCTACTCTCACAATATTGTGGACTCAAACCAGCCACTGTGTAATCACTCAGATGTCTTTCTCCTTATTTTCACTTGTTGATCAAACACATTAAGGGTTTTGTTCAAGTGTACGGTTTTTCATGTTTTAGCAAAGAACCTGCATACAGCAGCTTCACTCAACTTCGACCAGAGAAAAGGTCTAATCATGATAACTTAAAAAAGCTGTGTGAGTTTGAAGGGATTGAATGAATTTTGTTTACTGAGAGGGGATAAAGGGTCTCAGAGAGATAGTGTTGACTTACACATTACATTTATGCATTTATGAAGGTTATATTGAAAAAGTAGTGAAGTTTTGTCGAGCTCATGTACATTTATTTTTGCTCAGCTCCACAATCTGATGATTGTATAATGTTCCACTCCTGCTGGCAGGTATCATTTAAAAAATGTTTGAAAATACAGTATACAGTATGAGGTATGAAGAGGGGAAACTCAGCACACTAACAAAATGATTATGCTACTGCTAGTAATGGGTTTGTGAACAGAAACAAATTTTGTCAGGAAAAGTCTTGAATAGATATGTTACACAGTCAGTGTCAATAGAGAAACTTGTCACCATAATATGACTTAAGTCCCAGGTTATATATTCTTGTATTCTAAATAAAGTATGTGTTATCAAAATCTACCTTCTACCATTTCCATAATGTCTGACATTAAGGTTATTAGATTTATAGTTTTAAACCTCTGATTTATCTGTGTTGAAACACTATTTCTTGCTGTATTACTAACAGTTTATTTTTTTGATCCAACAGCAGTATTAATCTCCACTAAGTGTTTCCTTACGTCTTACAAGCAAAAAATAATTCTAAATGGAACTGCCTCATTAAAGGAGACACTGTGTCATTCTCTGCTCTGAAAAGAATTTACCCTTAAAAACATTTTTAAATTCTACTTGAAAAATATGTCATGCTTTATCATGTATGCTTGATCAAATGCTACTTTTACAGCTTGGAATATAAACCGACTTTTTGGAAGTAAACACTTCTCATTTTGACAGATGTTTGGGGCCATTTATGACAGAATCACTCTAGACTAATGTGTTGATGTGCTACTGGCCAACATTCAGCGTAATGTTTCTGCCAAACTGTGACGTAGCAGAGCCAATGATGCACTGAGTGCACAGTGAGAGTTTTCGGTCCAGGGATGTTTGACAGATGGTACTGATTATAAAATCTGTATGTGCTTTCATATCAGCATCATACAAGTGAGACATGCACACACTGTTGAACCCATCACACACCTGGAGACGTCTGGTCCACTCGGTTCAGTAGTCTGTCCACTCTCTCTCCACTCACTGTATCATGCTTCCTGACTGTATCTTGTCCTGCATGCTGGCTGCTCCTCTTCCTCACTAACTTCTGTCTGTCTGCCTCTGCCTGTCACTGACTCAGCTGTTTGTCTGCTATCGTCTGCAATAAAGTGTTTGTGTGTTTGGATATGAAATTCTTAAGTGTGTGTGTCTAACAGGATTCCTGGTATTTTGGAAGTATCATGGAATTAAGAGCTGTCAGTTCCAAACAGGGATTATCTGTGAATTTGCTAAATATCCCAAATGATTTTACTTTACAGAGTAATTTGACAAATTACTTCACAAATTAATTAAATATTTTATTCTTTGTGCAGCTCCTTCTTTTTCTCAGCAAACTCAGCTGGAGTCAAAATTACAATGTCACTCATTTTTTAGAGCCTGGCTTCATGGAAGTCCTGATATTTTTTACAGGGGCCATGATGGAAATTATGTATGAGCTGTCTATAGGACTTTTGTTTGTGTGTGTTTGTCTGCCTGTGTATGTGCTTGATGGTCTGTGGTGTGTTTGTCTTCATCTCTGTGTATCAGTCTCACTATTTACTGTCTGCATATTTGAGTCTGAATGTGTGTGGATCTCTGTCTTGTTGTTTGTGTATGTGCCGTGCAGCAGTCGGATGGACACTGGTCCCTTGGCGTACTTCTGTGTTTGACACAGAATTATATGAAACTTGCCTTTTCACGCACATGTGTGTGTTTTCTCTCTCTTTCTCACTCCAATGTTTGTCCTCCTACAGGACAGTGTCCCAATGGCCTCTCCTGCTTTCCTTCTCTCTCTCTTTGTAAGTATTCAGGTTCTCCCTCAGATTTCACCAGAACCAGGCTACGCTTCGCACACGCTTGTCTCAACGCCAACACACACACTCACACTTACACACATATCATTTACACATCTGTCTGTACCCCTCATTGTTTTTCTTTCTTTCAAATCAGTTCTGGTTTAGAGGCATTAAAAGAAGCAAAACAAAGGTAAATAAGTGATTATAAAAACCATCAAACTTACAAGTTTTTGTTTTGTTATTATTATTAGTATTCATCAGTAATAACATAACTTAAACAGTTTCCTTTCAGGTCGTTTCAGCATGCTCCATGTCAGAGCTTGTTGTCACAAAGCATATTAGGTATTTCCAACATAAAAAACATTGTTTTTAAAACCTACAGTTAATAAAGGGGTTATTGTTTTAGAATAATATAAAGGCAATTTAAGGTGCTTTAAGTCTCAGTCTAAAAATTGTAATATTATTCATAATTTTTGTGTGTGTGTGTTTATTTTAAGACCAAAAAAAAAACCTTATTAGTAGAACCAGACTGATAAATCAGCCATGCTTATATTAGCTTGTTGTAGATAAATTGGTTTTAGTGTGTATGTCACACATATACACAAAAGTAGCAATAAACTGCAGTACATAAATGCTGGTTACAATAAGTAGGTTGTTAAGCTATATAAAGTTTGTGTCTTGGTAGCAGTTTAAAAAAACAAATGACTATAAAAGATCCTTCTTGATGAAGATTGTTTAGTCATGTAAGTGTCTTAAAGAATGGGAAGCAAGTGTAACTCCTTTTTATTTCTTTTTTATTCATTTGTTTCTTAATATTCATATTTGTAAATATTAACATTGTAAAAAAAAAATTTTTTTGTCTTTGATTACCTTCCAGCCTTTTAACTCGCGACTTATTAGACTTCTGTTGTTGTTGTTTTTTCATTTTCGCTTTGCATGAAAAGTTGTTGTCAAGTCAATCAGGTTTTACGGTAGTTGGGATGACAACACAATAGCCAATGCTACTCCAACCAGTAACCCAACCTGAAGTATCAAATATGAAACTGCTGAAGAGAAAGAGAGAAGAGAAAGAGAAAGTCTAAAAAAGACAAAACACAGAAAAAACAAAAACAGGGACAGACTATTATTACCCGCCATACTCAGCTTACAGTTGGGATTAAAATGGACCACAATTAAAGGGCCTGTGTCTCCCATACTTCCACTTTGACGGTTACACATACACTCACACACTTACACTCACACACACTCACACACACTGACAGCCTACAGTAACCTTCATCACTCAAGCTTCTGTCGACCTTCGGTTATGACCCCATGCCGGTTTCCTGTGTTTTTCCGTTTTCGTGCGATCGTCCATGTCTCTGCATGTTCTAATTTCTTTTCTCCCTCTTATCTTTTGAAATCTTCCTTTTTTTGATCATCATTGGAGGTTTTTTTTCTTGTGTTTATTTTTTCATGTTATTCATTGGGGGAGGAAGCCTTCCAAGGTGGAGAATGTGCTGTGTTTTTTTTGTTGTTGTTTGTTTGTTTGTTTTTTAACGCAAAGCTCAATTGCGTGAGGAGGCCCGCCTCAGGGCCTCCCTTCTCTCTGTCCAGCTAACCTTTGACCTCCTCACTCTTATTTTAATTTTTCCCTTCCACTCTCTCTTTTTTTCCCTCCTTCTCCTTCACCTGTCTCTCTGCTGCAGGACGGAGGCACCAGGGGCCGCCGTAGTGCCATGGAGGCTGACCTCAAGATGAAGAAATAGAAACAGTTTTCAGAGAGTGAGACGCTCTGAGAGGAAAAGAGCCACTCTTGAAGTTGGAAAAGGTGTAGATGAATACTTACCAGTCACTTTGGCTGTTTTCTAAAGAGGACTGTGCAGTCTCTGTGTGACTGGTGTATGTGTATTTATACATATATATAGACACACTTGTTCATCTTTGGTTTGGCATACACAGGGGTGTATGTTTGTCCGTCAGTAAGTGTGTGAAAGAGCTGCATCCAGCTTCCTCTTCTCAAGTCCATGTGGTTGGTTAATGTGCAGCACCATGTGGATTTCATTGCAGGCCACACAAGCCAGAGCACCACTTTCCCCGAGTATCATTTCACCAGCGAGGTAATTCATTTCCCTCTAAGGAAGAAAAACAGCAAAGAGAAAGAAAACATTGTCACCAGCAATTTTGATTGGGATCAGAAACCAGAGGGCAGGATGAGTTGTACTTGTCGGTTTGGCTGATATTAAATCATGGATGCATTAATACAGGTACTGCATGTGCAATGCAATCAGGATAGTGAATCCATATCCATTTGATTACTATTAAAATTCAATTCTGAGATCTGCATAAAAGCTATTTGAAATTTAAACTACTGGATTTTTTGCCCTTTTGTGATAAATGTAAGAAAAGATGGCTTTTTTTTTTAGTATTAAGAAAAGCAGATGTCCGCTTTGATCAGTAGTGTGAGAAAGCTCCTGCGTTAGTCTGTTTTGGTCGTGTTTCAGCTCATTAACTGCAAGTTGTATTTACATTTCTGCTGACTGTTTTCACGGGACCTAGTTTTTAAGAAGACCTAAACCTCTATTATATTCAGGAAACTATAAAATTCAAATAATGTTATGTGAGTCCAATACACAAGCTAGCAGCTATCATTTATAAGGTTACTTATCAGGAGTACACCTCAACATATCAGATGTCAGAATGTCCTTGACGGTTTACAGAACAGTTATGGCTCAGATGTGTACCAACATAAAGATAAAGTAACTGACAATTAAAAAAAAAGTGACTTAAGGTAACCTTAATGATCTAAAAAAAGTCACAGTTCTTTTTTTAGGTTAAATAAATATAAACCAGAGGCTGCCTTCAAAAACAAAAAATAAATAAAAAACTCTAGTCTCACTAACATACTTTTGCAGAAATGTAAATTGCAGGTGTTTGTTTGAGTGTGTTAATGGGCTAAAACTTAATTGGAGAGTGTTGTTGCTACAATAGTATTGATGCATCCATACTTGTCACTTAGGATGTAGCCGGACTGTGCTATATAAATAGCATAAGAGACGTGTTTGTGTAATGTGTGTTAGATGGGAGTACAAAGTTTTGTACCTGTGAGATGGCTCATGTAGAGTTTTGTTTTTGGGTAGCTCATACATGTATCATGTTCTGTTGTACATTTGTTAAATAAAAAAACTATTTGATCTTAAACTAAAATCAGACTTATTTGTTCTTGAATTTGGTTTGATGTCTCAGTCACCGCATGATCATTCACTTAATGCGCTAAGAATGTTTGACTTAGTAGAGAGGTTTCTTTTGCAGATGACTTCCAGCATTTGCTTTCTTAAAAAAAAAATCTGCTGTCACAAGCTACATTCACTGTTCTAAATGAGCTTATTGAAAAGCTCTGGCACACTAAACCTTGTGTAATCATTCTCCCTCACTCGTAAACAACTTGAAACTCTAGTTGCAAGTCACTCAGTATCTGGCTCTGTCATTGTTAGTGGCAGTTGACAGGAGTATGTATGGTATGTGTTGGAAAAAGAGTGTTCTCTTCACAAGTATATGAAGTAAACTCCAATGCAAGACAGAATAAATAGTGTAAAAAATTTATTTCACAACTGCATAAATAATAACCAAAGTGCAGCACACTAAAGGAGTGAGACCTGCCCATTCCTGGAAGGACATTTTAAAAGTTTACAGTGTACACTTTTAACATTCAACCATTATGTGCAAAATACTGTGGTCACATTAGCTAAAGAGTGTAGGAAACTAAGCAGTTTGACCTCCTTCTCTTAACTTAGACATTCATACATGAAATTAAAAACAATCCACTTCCTTGAGCTTAGATAACACAGGGAAACTCTGGCATTTTCTAGTGTATTTTCTAGGCCAAACTTTGTGCAAGTAGCCTGTACATTTAGGATAAAGTTTGGAAAAACATTCACAAAAAGAGGTAAACAGTACAACATTTTTACATTCTAAACTTAAGCCTTAGTTGAAATCATGAATGACAGGGCTGGCAGAGGAGTAGAGCTTCCTCTTCACCAGCCGGTACTCTGGTTTCAGCTTCAACACTTTAGTGGTATCAAAAATGTGCATGAGTGGCGGCCAGCCGTCCTCCTTGTCTGCCTTAAAGATCACAGACAGTTCAAAAGTTGGGGTGACGCTTGAGTCTGGGAAGATGCTCCCCACAGACATCAGGCCATCTTTGCGCTCCACATAGATCTTGATGGAGGCACCCCGGAGCCCACAGGGCTCATCAGCAGAGGAGCGAACCACATCCTGGCCCACCTTCGTGGTCATGTGGCGAGGAAGCAGCAGGACCTGGCACTGGAGGGTGGAGGCTTTAGCCTTTGTCAGACTGTGCTCTATCTGCCGGGTCACATCCTGCTGAAGGAGCCGCTCCTCGTGCTCCAAGCAAGTGTCCAAATTGGCAACTGTGGAAAGAAATGAAGAGTGTTGTTAGTGAATGTCTGTATAATAAATAATGAATAATATAAAAGTTCAACATTGATGCTGCTTTAAATTTGCCTTTTGACAGCCTCTGACACTCCCATGAAGTTTAAATGTGTCCTTAGTGAAGAAAGTTTGACCCTTGCTCTCTTATTTTACTGCACTCTTGTAAAAAATGTCTTGCAATGCTGCGCTGAAGGCAGGAGTCATCAGAATAAAGACTTTGTATCAGCGGCTGAGAGGAGGAGCAGTGTTAACAGCTCAGCCTGTCAGCTGATTCAAGACCTGAGTCAGTTACATCAGAAACATCCTCATCTGTAAAATCGACTAT
>JAPZDZ010000026.1:5411808-5442594 GCA_029783805.1 Acanthurus tennentii | reverse complement strand
AGCTATAGGCCTATCAGCATCAGTGCAGGTCCCTAAATAATACATCTGGTTTGTTTTATTTTTACAAACAGTGAAGTATATAAACAACAACAGTGATTAGGCACTGGACTATTTCTTGGTCAGGAGTACTTGCCAGAAAAGTACAGAGACTCCAAGAAATTACTGCTCATAGACCCCTGTAGAAAGGCAACTTGACGTTTGGTTGAACAGATTAAACCATTAAGATATTAGGTTATTTAGTGAACTAGTCATTTTCTTGTTAGCCGTCTTTATGCTAAGATAATAATTGACTTCTGGTTGTAGTATCTTTGTAGTGTATTTATCTTACAGACATGTCAGCAGTATCCATCATCTCATGTCACTTCCAGGAAAAAAGTGAATATGCTTATTTCCACAAATGTTAAACCATCTCTTGGATTAAATGATACCAGTTTTAAATTTCCTGCTTTTTTCAACTAACCTCACAGTAGTTGTTCAATAAGTCACAGACTAAGTCTCACTCCCATTCTTAATCACTGTACTGTACCCGTGACTGGCGCCTCAATATCCAGCATAGTGCGCTCCTGGCGCAGGATGGCGGCACCCTCATCGATGATGCGCAGGGCCACGGCCTCCTCCAGGCGGCCCTCCTTGGTGAGGTGAGCTTTAAGCAGGTCCACGCGTGGCCGGCCCTCAGCGTCAAACACCTCCTTCATGGTGAGCCGGTGGGCCAGGGGGAAGGGGACCGCTGGAGAGGGAGGATGGATGTAACAGAAAGACATGGAGAAGATCAGAGTAAGAAAAAGGTGTGGAGAGAGATGGAGATGTGCAAAATCCATGATGGAGGAAAGATATTATGTGAGATTAAAAAAGGGGAGGAGAATTTGGAAATTGTGCATGGATTTATATTTGCAGTTCAATGTGAGTAATGGAGGGAATGAGAGAAGTTGATGTAGAAGAAAAGAGAAGAAGATTAATTATAATGCAGAGCATGGTTTATCAATACTGGCTGTATTCTTTAACACGCTTAGCTACAACATCAGTAGCACTCAGTCCTCACCATTATCCTGATCACACCCCTGCTGCAGACTTTAACTGTGTGTGTGTGCGTGTGTGTTATGGAGGCTGAGGTGGGTTGTATTAAAGCTGGGGCTGCCAGAGTTATCAGGGCTGCCTGCCTCTGTTCTGCAGTAATGTCTCTCTGCCTCTGTTCTGCAGTAATGTCTTTCTTACATAATGAAGGCCCCCAGGGCGCTGCTGGAGAGGGGGGTTGACTGACGACGGGGGTGATACAGCAAGAGTGCACAGCTGCACGTGAGGAGTCACATACACACATACGAAGACACACTCAAGCCAACGCAGACACACACGAGCGGTCTTAACAAACAGGCACAAACTCAGTGGTAAGAAACAAAAGGCAGAGATGCAGGGGCGCATGCGTAGATCATGTATGGCACAATGGCGTTAACACGCATGAATGCATGTGTGTGCGAGGCTACAGTGGTACACACACATACAAGCTCATAAAAGGTATTGTTATGCAGGATCCACAGAGCCTGTTGGAGCCCCACCAGTGCTAACACAGATAATGGCCTAGATCACAAACTGAAAACTAGGCCTGGCTCTCCCTCTCTCTCTATATACACACACATATACACACACACACACATACACACACACACTTTGTCTCTATTTTGCACTCTCTCCTCTCGCCCCTCCTCTGTTTTTTTTAATTTTTCACTCCTCTTTGTCTCTTGCTGATTCCCTCTCTTCCTGTCACTGTAAAAGGCCACAGTCTCTTCAGTGAGCTTTCCCACTGATGTCCGTCATTACATTTTAACGTGATACTCACATTTTATGTTTTTTCAATAAACGTAGCTTCATAACCACATGATGCCCCGCTGCATGGTTTTATGTAATAGCCACTGAAACATCAGAAGCATTTAGCCAATATTGCTAAGTGAACCGTTAGGAGGAGCAGGAAAAATTTTTTAGACAAACTGGTGACAATCGACCTGAATTAACACTTTATGTATAATTATGACAACATGTTTGTTGATGAAAATTGCTTTTGACAAACCCTGTGCTTATAGTTTCTGTGCTTTTGAGCAATTATCATACTAAAGAGCCATCTAACATGGAAGGAAGAGGGGATTTGTATTTACCCTTTTTCTCCTGGATCACTAAAGATGCCCAGAAACACTTAAACATCCCTGGACACCTTCACCAAAATGTATCTCAGGGTGCCTTTTAGCCTCTTTGGTACACACAGAGACGCACTTGAACGCCTGCAAATTCAGACACCCTTAAGTATCTGTTGGCACCTCATGGCTCCATAGGTTTGCCCCAGCACAGTTTCAGGCACCTTAAGACGGCATGCAAAACACAAAGGCACCCTGACACATCCCAGGACACTACGAGCGCTGCCAAGCTTGAAGTGTCTGTTTTCCATCGATTGAGAACAGAGGATCTACATGTTAAAACCAGTTTTGCCTTTTAGGTTTGGACTGATTGATTTTTTTAAAAGGTTTGTGTGCCCCTAGGTTGTCAGAGAACATAAGCCAGAAGAAGAATTACTCATGCATGTTGGCATTCGTGTGACTTCATATTTATTTATAAAAGGAAACAACGGGGCCCAGCAGTCAGTGTGTGGCTACACCTCCTCCTTCACTGTAACGAAATGTTTTGTCTTGTACGACTGTACTGCACCATACTGCACATACTAACTATAATGATTCTGGTAAAAATCATGGAGGAAAAACGCTGCAATATTCTTTTAAAGCTTGCATATATACATGAACTCAATGTGTATATGAATATTTTTGTTTGTGGTAAATCTGAGGCCCATGATGTGTGTGTGTGTGTGTGTGTGTGTGCTTGTGAAAGAAAATACAGAGAAATACGAGAGAGGAAGAGAGAGAGAGAGAGAGAGAGAGAGAGAGAGGGAACGGAGAGGGAGAGGGAGTGTAAAACTTGTAAATTGTGAGAGCGGTGTGAAAGTAGGGCAGGTATGAGAGAGTGGAGAGCAGCAGAGACACAGAGCTTGGGGAAGGAACTATACTTGGGAAAACTATACTTGGCATTTAGGGACTGGAGAGAGGATACGTTCAGTACCAAGTCAGACCAAGGTGTTTTGCACCTGTCCATTTGAGGAGGGCAATACTAGTTTCTATCAGACAAACTGAAGTGGTCTGAGCACACATGGGAAAGTTGCAGACTGAAAGCTCTCTGGGGGGCTTCCATCAGGAAGAAACCATGTATCATTTAATATTGCAATTTTTGGTTATGGATTCATGAAACATGTTGGTACAGAAACAATAAAGACTTTTGATAATTACAATGAAAGATCTTCTGCATTATGCATTAGAATTTGTAAGCCTGAAGCACAGCATTCATGCAGAGGAAATGCATTTACATTTCATACAACACCTACATTTATAATATACAGTACTGTATATTAGCAATACTGTATAGCAAGCTAACATTTGTGAATTGGCAGAAAACACAAAGCACAATCGAGGGAAATATCATAAGTTTAGCAGGGTATTTGATTATAAACAAAAGTCTTTTGATATGTTGATCTGTTGGTGCCTCAAGAGGAAATGTCAGAGGATCACCAAAGTCAATGAGACCCATCATTTGGGTATCATGGGTATCTATACCAGATTTCATAGCAATCAAATTAATAGTTGAAATAATGGAGTCTAAATAAAGTAGACCAGCTAACAGAGTGATAATGCCATCCCTGAAGTCAAGGCTAAAAATGCAGGATTGAAAAGGGATACACACACTTTACTGGACACATAAGAAAAGTAGGATCATTTTGTTTTCCTTTAGTGTTACCATAAGTTTTCTATTACGCTTGTTTCTTTGATGATGATATGTCAACATAAAGCAAATGTAGCATGAAAAAGTGAGAAAGGAAAAATTTTGGTACTTTAAGCCAAGCCTTGAGCTGATAATAAACAGGAAGTGAATAAAAAAGGTTTTAAACATTGATTTTCATTATCAGTAATTTTATACAAAGAACATCAAATTGAACTTCAACGACTGTACTGAAAGTTCCTTGAACTGCTTGGCACCCACACACAAAGTATTATGGATTTATCACCTTAAAAAGAAGGACTCCAGATTCAAACTTAAGATTTCTAGCAAAGGATCATTATGTGTCAGTTGGAGGTGAAAACAAGAACAGACTGTTCGCAGCAAATACGCTGAGTAGCTTCAAATGGTCTGGTGCGGCTGGGCTTCTTGCAGTGGCTGGAATGTGTCACACAAATGTATCACAAGTCTAGTTTGTTGGTGCACGAGCATTGATGCAAGCTACCCAGCGAGAAAACAAGCAGCAGGGGTTTAGTGTTTTTTCTCTGCAACAATTATTCAGAAAGTCACTACATGCTACAAGACTGGAAAACTTTTGGATCAGTTTTTATTAATGACTGTGTGGCGAACAGCTGGTCTCTGATATTATTATGTTACTCAGAGATGTAATGTTGTATTAGTATTCATATTAAAATCAGTCTTCTAATCCTTCATCCTTGTATTAGGTATATGGTTGTATAATTTTAGTTTGTTGACATTTGTCATGTTCTCAAATTAATATGGCACTGCCCACACTGCATCATCCTGAAAGAAGTCCATCCATCATGGACTTTTACTGAGCAGCCTCTTCGGTGCAGAGGGCACAGACATTACCTCCGCTTATAAACGCCAACATACAGTATTACTAATCACTAAGATATATTTCATAGCAAGTAAACAGCAGCAGAGGAAAACTTTTCTCTGCAGCACTCAACCTTCGAGCTTCTTCAGTGGAACTTTTTCTGAGCTTATTCTAATTTTTTTTTTTTTGAGAATTTTAATACAAAATCTCAAGACAAGTAACTTAACCTGATGTAAACAAACTATAAGTCAAGCCAAAGCAATCGGATAATGTCACTGAGAGGCCGGTTAGGAGCTCCCAGCATGTTCAGTTAACATATGAGCAGCGGCTGACCCTTTTGCCTTTAAAACCCAATCCTGTACAGTGACTAATGGGACAACTAATCCTGCTAGCTTGATGCACATACTTAAGCTAGCACACAGACACTGTTTTACCAAATTCTACTGGTTTAGGGAATTACAGCTTCCTAGTTTGAAATATCTGATACAAAGCCATTCTGACTGAAAGACAAACAATTATTTTAGCATAATAATGGCCTGAATGTTGTCATTGTTTAATGATAAGTTTCTATATCTTCAGTCTTTGGTGCGAAAAGCCAGATTACAAAAAGGTTGTGACGCTGTGTAAATGTAAATCAAACATAATGTGATCATTTTTTATTCTTTTAGAGATATATAAGATAATTCATGTAATCTTTGACCACATAGACTTAGGTGATTCTAAACGTAAATATATGCTTATTTTGAGATTAATGCTATCAAAAAAAAATTCAAAATATTTCTAAAATATGTGGGACACCTCAGAACTCCTTTGTGTTTTTGCATCTACAAATGTAAGTTAAGACTTTATCATGTAAAGTGAAAACTATGTATCTTCAACACCCAGTATGCTCCTGACTTTTTTGAGCCTGAGCTCATCTGAGATGGATGGATGCACAGTGGAAAAGTGAGCTGTGGTCTGATGAGTCCACATTTAAACTGTTTTTGGACATCATGGACCTCATGTCCTCTGGGCTAAAGAGGGAAAGGAGCATCCAGATTGTTACCAGCACAAAGTTCAAAAGCCAGCATCTGTGATGGTATGGGGGTGTGTTAGTGCCCATGGCACAGGGAACTGACACATCTGTGAAGGCCCCATTAGTGCTGAAAGGTACATACAGGTTTAAAAGCAACATATGCTGCCATTCAGACAACATCTTTTTTAGGGACGTTCCAGCTCATTTCAGCAAGATGATGCCAAACCACATTCTGCATGATACAACAGAGCGACTCTGGAAAGGAGTATAGGTACCGAACTGACCTGCCTTCGGCTCCAACCTGACAACTACAAAACAACTTCAAAATGAGCAAAACACAACAATAAATGTTCAACAAGTGAAGTCGTACATCAAGAAAAATTAAACTGCTAGTGTCCTTAGTTTCCAAACACTGCCTGTGGTTTAAATGAAAAGGTGAAGGAACACCAGACTTTATCAGAGCATGCTGGATGCTTCAAATTCAGTATTTATAAAGAACCAAAAAGTCATGTCTTGGCAATGTATTCAATTGAAATGAAATTGAAAAGGATTTGCGAATCACTTCATTCTGTTTTAATCATGTTTTGCACAGTGTCCCATCATTTTTAGAATGAAGCTTCGTGTTTAAATAATATTGTTGACCAAATACAGTGAGTGTTATTGCCGAAGACTCTGTGTAAAGATGACAACAGTTCACAAGCTAAATTATTCACAGATAGACCCTCCGGTAAGGAGAATCAGAAAGCAAATATAATGTTATCTATGCTAACACTATGTACCATGAGAGCATTCCATCAGTTGACTGCAAGAGCTACAAAAAGTAAGGATGTGCTACCAATATATTATTTTTAAAGGTAAAAGAATGGAAAAACAGTAAATCAATACATTTTAAAACAACTGGTAACAAAACACCAAAGTCAGCAAGGCTAATAATTAATGGTTAGCAGGCCTCCTATTGGCAACTATGATGAACTAATGCAAAATCACCTGTCCTTTCCGAGGAACGTGAAAACCAAAGATACTGGCTTCAGAAGATCTGAGGATGTCAGCAACGTAGATAAAACTGACTCAGTATTCATCAATATGTATATTATGTAATATATAAATAAACAAAATATGTATAATACCTCAGAGTTTAGAGTGAAATCTTCAACATTTGACTTACAGAGCGTAAAGATGATCTCTGCTCGACATACTGTGAGCTCAGAACATAAATGCTACACTTCTTGAGCAGAGAGATGGTGGAGAGTATTTCTTTTAAATGCTGCTTCAAGGCATTTTTAACACTCTGTGATGCTGCCAAGTGTTTCAACCTTGTGTGAGAACTTTACTTTCTGACAGTACAGCCTAAGCTGTTCCTCGTCTGATTATAGATGACAAACACAGTGAACCCCACACTCTGAAGTGCAGGAAAGTGGAGAAAACTACATGTAATTCATCCAGAATTGTCCTTTTTATTGAAGCAATAAATCCCATAATGCACCATGCGTGTGTGTGTGTTAGGTAAGTTGGACCAAGGGGTGTAAGATGAGCAAAGAGGTGAAAGCATTTTTAGCTTCATCCTAATGCACTTTGTGGCGCTTTTGTCTTCTGGCCCACTCTCCATAGCTGAACTCTCCAGTGTGGAATTTATTAAGCGCCAAAGCTGCCAGCTCAGCCAAAAATCTCCACATCACAGCGCAGTGAGGGGGAGCCTGAGAGAAAATCTATGACATAGCTTTCAACCAAATCTCCTAAATTTGTTTGGGCTGGCCTAATAGCCTAACTGGAGCAGAATCTGATCAGAATCATCTTGTTATTGTGCGCATCCTCCCTAATGGCTAAAGTTAATTATTGGGCTATTTCATCACTTTAAATAACAGGGACACCATCCAGAATGAGAGGGGCTGCTGCAGGATGGAGGAAGTGACAGCAAGCAAGAACAGACAGATTGCACAAATGACTGTAGAAGTCACCCATGATCCATCTGTCCTCATTTGTGTCTGTCCTCCAAATGTCGCAAAATATGACTAAATAGGTTTAAAACAGCAAAAAATCTGTGCAGATCATTGAAAAGGAATCATCTTTGGTGCTGAGCAACAAATATGCCAGAAGCTAAAAAATAACACACATGGTAAAAATAGTCCATAGAAAGTAATTAAAGAAGCACACACAGTATGCACAGCACATGCAGTGCTACATGCCTATGAATCAATTAATTACAGAGTAACACCATGCATGTCCGGACTGTATCTGTCTAGTGTTCATCGAGAGACATCGACCACAAATGCTGGCATGCCTGTATGTAAGTGTGTGTTTGTTTGTGCATGTGTGTGTTTGTATGTTAGATGTGTTGCCCTCTACAGGACCTAATTTAAAGTGATCACACACATTTCTCCCAAGTTCAGTTTATCCCATTGTCTATCTCTGCAGGAATGGATGATGGAAGGGAAAGCAAGAGATAAAAGAATGAGAGTAACGAATGAGAAGAAAGCGAGGGAAAGCAAAAACTGGGGTGTTCGAGAGTGGAGATATACAACTGTTCACATGCATATTCTGTGAGTGTATGTGTGTATATGTGTGTGTGTGTGTGTTAATGTCTGTGTTTATCTACCATCTTTGACCCAGATCAGCTAACACAGATCCATGGGTCTTTGAAGGTGGTGGTGGGGGGACAACTAAAGATGCGTTTGAAGTCGTTCAATTAATGCACACTACACACATGAAGGACCATCTGTGTACACAGACACACACACGAACAGAAACAACAGCCCATCCCCTAACAGCCTGTCCTCATTAGACAATCCCTCTCTCTCTCTCTCTCTCTCTCTCTTTCTCTGGAGTACCTTCTCTATAAATAGTCCTTGCCCTGCCACCCTCCCCACGGGGCAGACACACTGAAACCTGTCAAGGTGGGACCCCTGGCTTACAAGAATAACACCAAAAATCCAAAACACACACACAGTTGTGTTCCCATCACTACTGGCTTCATTATGTAGACTTAAATTCACTTCCTGGCTTCCCTTAACCAGAATCATTACCACTACTTGTTCAACCAAAATTTTCACCCTAAAATATAAAGTTGTAAAGATCAAGTCCCCATAATGTGACCATATAAACAGATTTGTGTCCCCACAATATGAGTAATATGCATATGCAATCCATGCACACAACTCACACAGAGCTCTAAGGGGACCCATGAGGGAATGGGACAGCATGTTACACTAAAAAGAAATATGCCCAGTGTGCCCCGAGCCTTGCCAGAGGTGATGTGTGTGCATGTGCGTGTATGTGTGTGAGTGTGTGTGGGTGTTTGTGCATGCATGAATGCATATATGCATGTGTGCATACTGGATATGGCTCCACTCAGCTTTGATAAGTGCTCTTCACACATTCATTGATGTATTTATAACTTACAAACAATAAATCTTGACTTTGTACTTTGAAACTTTACTTCTTAATAGCAGGAAATATTTTCTCAAACTAAGGCAAGAGAGCTTTGACTTAAACAAGGGATTTTAAAAAATGCTAGCTTGCTATCTGTACATGTGAAATAATAAAATTGTTCTTGCTCTTTTACACTGAATCATATGACTTTTTTGCACATTGGTAGCCTACCCAGCATATGGCATTTGGAGGCAAGATTTTACCTACGGCCTGAAACTTTAGTCTATAGCTAAAAACCAGAGACCAGATTTAATTTGGGGATCAGAATGTAGTTGCAGGGAGCCAAATCTGGTGAGAACAGGAGTCAGAGGACAACAACTGTGCTATTAAGCATACACTGTCATGTTGGAGAACTCAGTTGCCATCATGCCACAGTTCATATCTTTCATGCTGAATGTTCTCCCTCAGATGCCTAAGAATGTCACAGTTTTACTTGACGTTTACAGTCTGGTCCTGATGCACGAATTCAAGGGGCACAACCCCATGAATATAAAACAAAACCATCAGCTCTCTCTTGGTTGCGCTCCTCACCTGACAAACCTTCTTTAGTTTCAGAGACTGCTGGTTCTTCCACTAAATTACTGCTGTTTGGTCTCTGAGTCATTGTGTTTGACACATTTTTATTACAGGTAATGATCTCAGTGATTTTACTTTGAATCATGAAAGTTATTGCTTGCACCTGCTAAATGTACATTACTGTACAGCGCTTCGATCCTCCACAACAGGAACAATCTCAGAATTTCTTAATCACACCTCAAATCTACATGATCATTTAAACACTAATGCATGCATCATCCACTGACTTTACTTTTTTTTTTTTTAGATGCACATTGTCAGAAAGCTGTTTTGTCTTTCTCACACTGTACAGTTTAACTTGTCATGGCAGGGAAAGTGCCGGTGTGACTGATAACATTAATTATGTGCTTTTTCCATTTGGGTGAACCAGTGGGTCATGTCAGTGAAGGAGCATACACATTACCAGGGCCATGCCAGTGGAACAGCTAAATGGTATACAGCCATGGCTAATGTTATCAGTCACTCCTGTGTTTCACTCAACAAGATACCCACCATGAGGAAGGACTATTGGATTGCAATACACTGAGTGATATTTTGGATATTTTGTCCACCCACATTCACATACAAGAAAAAACTGTCTTATCAAGCTTGTATCTCCTTCAATTTGTTTCTCAACCCTCTGTTTTGCTGCTGCATCCAATGAATGTTGCAAAAAGCCTGATTATCTCTATGTCCACTGCTTTTTTCATTGGTCAATCATTTAAATCTACTGCAAAATCAAAAATTACAACAGATATCCATGGTAAGTTATCCAAATCCAGTTGCATGATAATTTTTCTCAAGCATTTGATTAACAATGAAATTGAAAGGATAAAAAACAAGCTTGTTATGGTGTGAAAAAACAAAAAATGCTTGGTGCTTTGATTTGTTAAATCCGCCACTAGCTCTGCGAGTGTCCCAGTAAGCCATGAGAGTAAACCAGCATGATATCAGCACCCTGAGGCCTTGTCCACACATACACAGACACTTATCAGAACAAAGCTTTCTCAATGTGTTTTAGTCTTTTGTCCACACATGAACATAGTTTTAGGTCACTGAAAATGGATCTTTTTGAAAAACTCTAGCCAGGAGGAAGAAACTCAGAAACTCTACTTGCAGTGTGGACATGTACACGTGTAAATCAGAGTTTTGGCATGCAACAACAGATTGTGCACCATGATCTACTTTGTTTACACTAGGCTAACATTGCTACTGCTACATTAATAATAAAAGTATGACGTCTTAGTCTGTCCACTAAGGGTTGCTGATGATAAATGTGATTCCTGTGGCCTTATTGTGGGTACACTTTTGGATCTACCATGAAGTAGCAGTGGCAAAGATGACATTGTGTTAAACTTTACTATGTACAACTGGAAGGAAATGTTTGGCGGATACTACTTTAAAGTTGTTAAACCAAGCTTTTGAGAGGGTCACATTTTCAAATTTTGCACACACACGCAGGTTTGTATAAGTGAATTAAAGAGTGTGAGAAGTCCACTGGTTAAGTCAGAGGATGCTGTCTTGCCACTTAACAGTGTGAAACATTACTTCTCTCCTCTTTCTCTTTTTCCTCTCCCTCCCTCTCTCCTTCTCCATTCCTCTGTGCCTCTCTTTCTCTCTCGCTCCAGCTACTTCACCTCCTCCATGGCCTTGTCACATTTTCTCCTTCCCTCTTTTCCTCACCTCGCCCCCACACTCTCTGCCTCTCTGTCCATTCCTCTCGGTATGCTTTGTCCTTTGGCTGCATCTCTGTGAGCTTCTCTCGGTTGAATATCACTAAAATCCACAACATGGGGATCCACCAGGCACAGTCCATCCACCAAAAGTGACGTCTCTTTGACTGATGCCTCCATTCCTCTCCAGCTTCACACACACTAAATCATTCTCACCTGACTGATGAATCGCTGTGTTGTTGCTGCTGCATGTTTGTTAGAGAAGGTGCACTTGTGTGTGTCTTTTTTTGTGTGTGTATGTGTGTGATGGATGATGCATGAGGATGTAGGCCGCTTAGTTTGTTCCAGTGTTGAGGCAGCTGAGCTCCAGTGGCCCAGCTGCATTTCAACAAACATGCAAACAGAAAATGTAAAAAGACATATGTATACATGAAGAGGAGCTTCTTATTTGGAGGTAAAAGCAGGTGACTAATGGATGAACTGGGGGTCAGGGTGAAATTGGTCGCAGGTAGAGTTTTTTTTTTTCCAGAGGATCCAGATTTCCTAGTAACGCCCCTGCAAATCTGCATTCATGTAGTCACACACACAGGCTACAGGCACAGCCATACTGTATGCTTTTGCACATGCAGTCTTAAAGTCCTACGTGCAAAAACTGCAAGATTCCGCACGCCCCCAGCCCATCCACCCCCCCTCCGAGCACGAAGCACGCACGGAATACCGGGGCATGCCCGAGCGACGCATCCAACTGTCAGCTCCGCTTCTTCCGGCAGAGAGACCTTGAGAGTTTAAGGGGAGCCAGTGGGAGAGACAGCCAGCCAGGCAGACACCGTTGCATGTGACAGGCTGCGTGCTTGGAAGCCCCACTGCCATGCCAGTCTTGTTGTGACCCGATAGGCACGACAATCTGTGCAGGCTCCGTGGATCATAACCCGAGCGGAGCCCCTCCTCGCCTCCCCTATAGCCGCCCACGCGTAAAGCAGAAACAGACACTCTCATAAACACATTAAATATTCCATTATCCAGTGATGCAATTACACCATTAGGGCGGTATGCATAAGCATCGCTTGGCAATAGGCTCGGGTACGCAGCGCAGCATCCCTCAACTCATTTTGTCTCTGATTTGAGATTCGGAGAAAGATGAGGGGGAAGCCAGGGAGACCTTTAGGGAGACGTGGTGGGGCGATACGCACGGGAGAAGCACAATCACGCGCTGACATTCGGGCCTTACAGAGAAAACGTCGACTTTAAGCGACTCGTAAAACCGTCTTGTTCACTTGTGTTTGTTAAACGTCACATCAGCGAACATCAGGCTGATTTCCTCCTACAGGCCTACGTAGCCTAATTAAAACCAAACTCTCAGACAAGAAGGTGTGCACACGGCCAGGCAAAGTTATCAGCCGATATGCCATTTAAACCATTCGATTACCTGACTCTGGCTCAGACTGGGCGAAAAAAAATACAACTCGATCGTAAATGTAGGCCACCTCATAGAGGTGGTCGGCACATTCAGCACTGGGGAACCACTACGACGTGCAGTTACAGACACAGTACACGAACACCAAGACAGAAAGCTGAAAAATCCTTGAGTCTCCGAGTGACAAGTCCCCCCATAACATCTTTCCCTCCCTCCTCCCCCCTTTCTCTCCTTACATCGTTGCTTACATGCAACATCATCCCGTGACACCATCCGCATCCACAGCAGAACCACAACACCAAAGATCGCAGGTTATGCGTAACATTTATTTACCTTTATGTCTGCCTTTCGCTGTCATCGTCACACTGCTTGATGTTTCATTGGAACAAGATGCTCATCTCCCTCTCTCCCTCCCTGCTTTTTCCTCTCTCTATCACTCTCTCAGTTGTGTCTCTGTAGGGTATTATTCAGTAACACGAAACCACCACTAGGAGTGGAGCGCGTAAATGGAGCTCATGCAGCACAGGGTGTCGCACAATAGCTTTGGCTATACATAGAGGAAGAGACATCCCCCCATTAGAAAATGGGGTAATGCCTCGGTGAGGGGGTGAATTCTAATAGAATAACGAGGGAAGACCCTGATTATGGCGTATCGTACTGGATACCCCCACCCCCTTTCCCTCCATCACCACTTCCCTCCCCTAAAATGTTCAGAGGCACATGCATGGTGACTCGCCAGCCAAATGGGCTTCTTTTATTATAAGGTGGTGTGACAGGCTAATAAAAAGGGATGAATTCAAAGCAAAAAAATAAAAAAAATGAGTAAACAAAACGTGCAAAAAGAGACACTGGTGCAACATCAGAGATGCAAACAGAGAGGAAGAAAAACGATGAGTTACAGAAGAATTATTTTCACAGAGGTAGCTCTCACTGGCCGTGCAGGATTTGGCATGCCTACATTTGATCACCCGGTCGGCGGGACTTGCGTTGCTGTCGGACATCCTGGAGTCGGGACGGGAACGGAGCCGAGGGGGGCGGGAGGGGGGGGCTCTCTCTTCTGTCAAGGGCCGAGACTGTGGTGTCGGGTCCTCCGGCAGGCGTCGAGAATATGCGCGGTTGCTGGGTGCTTTTCTTGCTGCAGTAGTGGCATCACTCGGTGGAGTCTCCGTGCTCTCTCGGACGGGGGAAGCCTGCTGCTGCGCCTGCGGTGACTTTGGGGGAGGATAGGCGGATACCTAGCTGCTGTTGTGGCATGCTTGGATCCCAGATTTTTTTTCTTTTCTTTCTTTTTTTTTAGACGGGGATGTGGGGGTGCTGATGTAGCGGTGCCGGTAATGGAGTAGGGGGGGAGTGGGTAGACTCTGAAGGTTAGAGGGCGAAGAGACGCCTTGGAGAGAGAAGAGACGCGCAGGCTCTACCTCTCCAGGACGCCTCTGCAAGCGGTGCCGTGCAGCTGGCAACACCCCGGAATGGCGAAAGAAGGAACTCCCACGCAGGTTCACGCACACGCAGGAACGCACACACACACACACACATAAACATACACACACACACACTCACGCATACACACACTCAGACTCATACTGCCATCATGTGGAGGCATTGATTACAGGGCTTCCCCCTTAACAACAACTTTAAGGAGTGTGTGTGTGCGTGGGCTCGTGCACGTGTGCGTGAGACTGTACAGTAGGCTATTTGACAGATGATCACGTGGGCCTATAGGATAGTGTTTCCTTTTATAAGACAGAATCTGCAACAAACCAAGGGCGAAAGGCAATGTAGGATCTGATCAAATTTCTTCTTGGTCTATTGGACATAATATTGATCTGTGTAACAGAATGGGCACAAAAAACATTATTTTATTAATGAAAACACAGTTGTTGATTTGATAAATGGTAGGACCAGGCACGGATCTAAAATCATATTGTTTGTATTTTCAGACTGAATGGTTCTACATGACATATATCTCTGGATTTTCTACTAACTGGGTTTAGTGGTAAGTCAAAGACATTTGAAATGTCATAAGTAGGTCTGAGCAATATGGACCAAATTAAATTTAACAATATTTTGGAAAAAAACCTCAACATGGATATCGAGACAACACTGCAGGGATGACTACTTGTGCTTTTAGAAATTAACAATGGGATTTTTTAATAAGCAATCAGTAATGTGGATAAGAGCAGTTATAACAGACTTGTAAGTTCAGGAAATTACATCAAATACAATTATACAGCCTTAACAATTAGGAAAGACAACACTTAGACGTATCTGGTCATAATCATATCCGAAATCAAGGGCATCTTAAGTTGCCCCCACCACCACCACCAATTCAAAGATGATGCCCAGTCCCATATCACAGTATCAATATAATATTTATCTATTGCACATCCCTAGTAAGTACTGGGGAAAAAAGTGTGAAATCTGTGAAATCCCTAAAGGAATGGCCATGCTGTGGTTGCCCACCTCTGATGGTCCCTGTGCAGTAGCCAGTTAGTTTGTCAGGCTCAGCAGTACACTGTCAAATATGGCACAATTTACATTATACAAAGTACGTGGTAATTTTTTCATCCTATTCTGATGCACAAATGGTGTCTTGCACATCCGCATAGCTTTTGTGAGAATCAACAGCATCTATGCTCAGCTGCTCTCTGAGCCCCCTGAGTAGGATATGAAGACTTCTGACTCTTTTAACTTCATGAAAAAGAGAACACTATGGAGGCATCACTTGGCTCTGGGATTCAGATACCAAACAGGACATGCAAGGTCTTCATTTGGAGGTCATCCTCTGAGATCATTCTCTACTGTCTGTGATAACAAAATAAAATGGATATTGCACCATTTTCACACCATTTCACCAATTTAGTATGCACAAATTTGTTACAAATAGGAAGTGTTACCCACCTACATGGAACAGAGCTACAGTACATTTCCATATGACATCTAATGTGTTGCAGCTAAAAAGTTTTTGTTATTCAAGATTAGATTTTAAATCTGAGTTCAAGTCTTTTTTAACAGTTTCAAAACATTTATAACCCTTATGGAAAAATGAATAACACAGTAGGACAAAATATGGTTTGACTTAGTTGTAACTCGAGTTTCTGGTCTTTATTGGAGATAACATTATTGCAGAAACAGGGGGTTATAAAAACTACATGTCTCACTGTCAACTATTCAACCATTTCAACTATTGTTTATGAGTAAGGGTTATCAAAAGACAAGATTTTCACAGAATAATCATAATAGCCTCAAAAATTTGTGACAACAGTATCATTACAATATGTATAGAAAACTTGAAAAAAATAATGCTATCAGTCAAATTAGTCTTTAACTTACACAAAATTTACAGAGGTGGGGAGAGACTATAACCACAGCAGAAAGAACAATTAAATGCAATGTTTCTTCATTTGTATGGCAGGTGGAAAGAAGCATTCAGATGAAATACAACCACCTCTCTGACAAAATGAGAATGGACAGAAACAGAACTGATTTTGAAATGCTGTATTATTTACTAATTATTTTCAGATATATGCATCATTAACAATAGTATCAACATTTAATTTTTAAGGATCACAGTCATCATCAGTACTGGCCTTTGTCAACACCACTAATATGAACCTTATGTGTTTGATTTCACTTTCACACTCTGGGTCTTAGTTTTCAAGCAAAAGAGTGTAAGCTCATAGATGTCTTTCAAGTCAAAATATTTTAATTCCCCAAACAAAAAAAAAACAGCATTAAGCCAAACAGGCCCCAATCAAGGTTAAATAAACTGTATAACAAATTGTGGGAAATAGACAATATAACATATAATTTGAGAAATAAACTGTGTGTTCATGAATAAATCTATAAAACAATCTACCTCATAGATTTAATTTATTGATAGATTTAATAATTTAGGACTGTGCAGAAAGAGAACGTAGAAAGAACAGCATGAGGGAAACTGGAGGGAAGAGGTTTTGCTACATGCTGTTTTTAAGTTGTTTAAATAAATAATGGAATAATACATAATATACAATGGAAAAGTGGCATGAATATTTGTTGATACTCATTTTTCATACAAATAAGAAATGTAATTGGGTTTTTTTTTGTTTGCTTTGTTGAACAGTCCTGTGAAGTATGTGTTTGAGAATGTCTTGTATGAAATCTTAGATCTCTAGTTTTGTTTTGGTACTTGAAATACTCATGGTACTGCTTCCGCTCCAGGTAAAAATTGTAGTGTGAATAGTGTGAATAATGTATTTTGTTCTTAACTGGTAAAAAAAATGAAGTAACAAAAACTTTAAAATGCTTTTTACCCTGTGAGGTGGGTTATTGATCCTTTTGTGAAGTGTTTTTGCAGCCAGCTACGCACAATAAAATAGATCAATATTAAGAAATGCCAAATTGAAGATGGCAACTGTTATTTATTAGGGATAGCTTACTCAGTGTTTTCACTTGTAAATGACTCAGTCATTTGTTTTTAAGTAAAGTGACTAAGTTTTGTATATTTTACTATTAATTGTAATAAACCAAAATCATGAAATGCATGTCCCCCCTTTTGTATAAGCACATAGCTGTAACTGTAGGGGGGTGAAAGTTCATTTGACAAATGTGCATGGTATATTTAAAATCATCACTGATGTTTTTTGACTTTCATTCAGTTTTGTAATTTTGGCTATACAAAATGTTGTATCCCGACATGAGAAATTATGTCATATTCATGAGTGTGGGAGGAAGAAATTCTCACTGAAAATGCTTTTCTCATATAACAGAGGAAAGTAGTTACTTTGAACCTTGAGTTGTTGCTTTATGACATTTCGAGGTTGAGGCTGGACTGAAAGAGCAACTTTCAGTTACTATGATCCGCCCACCTTTTAACGAGTAGAGTAGTCCCACCTTTACCTGACAGTGTGGTTGCCTACCGAACACCTGCAAATAAAAAACAGAGCACCTTATCCTACACAAACCTAATACACACCTGAACAAGAGACAGGGAAAACTTTATTCAATATATGACAAGTGTAAAATCAATAATCTACAGTTCGGTAGTTCTATGCTTACACATTGAGTACCTATGTATGTGCCCTGTGCCAACAATCTTGGCACCTCAGTCTTTGTAAACATATCCCTCCGCGCTAAGCGAACGCCGAGTGTAGTTCTCATGTTTGACGCTACCCTTTAATTTCTTAATTAAGCAATAGCGATAAATACGTCCAACAGACAGATTTTTTTCCTAAAATAATTAATCGGTCTGTAATATGTAAGTGACATCGTGAGTGTACTAGTTAACCATTTTAGCACAGGTTCCTTGGGGTTAACCTCATGCAAAATACGTGCAGCGTAGACATTTTGGCTCCGAACGCAGCATGTGAACACAGCTTTACCGCCGCATGCTAGGAGCCACAATGAGGCCAGTTGCGGTGCTACGTCTCCAGCGCGCACTGAGTCTTTTACGTGCGCATGTCGGCGGAAGGCTGTCGAGCGGTAGCGCAGTGACACCAGCGACGTTGAGTGAGACATGCGTTCCCATTATTGCACTTCCTGTTCTGGCAACAGGCCTCCAGAATAAAGACTATTATCTGTGTGACATGATTTTGAAGTGGTTTGGAAGTGTGGTAGAAAGGTCAGTAGACACACAATAAATTACGCAAGATGTATTGGTCCCAGTAAAAGGAATCAAGCAAAGTCACGAAATGTTGAGGCAAACGCTTTGTTTCACCTTTTGATAATTCTTATAGCAATTTTTCAAGAAAGAGAACTTGGTGTTTGTTGGCCTATATTCTTCAGTGTGACGATTTGCTGTTTTTCTCCATCTTGTACTTATCATTGCAAACTGGTCATGTGTAGGACATCAAGACTAACAAAACCAGCAATTTGAGGATTCACTTGTCCTGCACAATATTTTGTTATTGGTATTATATTTCAAAAATCATGATTCCATCAATCAAGATTATACACAAATATCAGCCTTATTAAGTAGCTCAGATACTGTACATAATTTGTTGTTTCACTTACAAGGCGAAAGCTGAAGTAGTCCTTTGCAATATGACTGAGTGTCAAGTGTCTAGCCTATATAGTTGAGATAAATTACTGCTAAACAGGCAATGCATTTTGTAAAATTTATAAAGTTTTAATTTTTTCGTGAGATTAAAGCTATGAGGCCCGTATTTTGAAAAGTTGAATCCGGAAGTGTAGTCGTCGTTGCTGCTGGCAGAACACAGGCCGCAGTGATTTGGTAGCCGCTGCAGTAGGAGGAAGGACCGCGGTTCTACCCCTTCATATTTCAGTTTCGACTCGAAATTTTATCGGTGATTCTTTCTGGTAGCGATCAGTAAATTAAGTGTACAGTACCGGTGTTCTATGATAAGTCAGTTATAGTTTTACCAACGGAGAGTGACATCAATCGCCATTTTAATTGCACGTTTTCCCTGGCAGAACCGCTAGCACAACAATGGCTCTGAAAAGAATTCACAAGGTAAGGAAGTGAACGACGAGGCCCAGGATTTCGCAGTTTCGTTATGGATTTAGTTCCAGTGTTGGTTATCTGATGTTTGTTGTCGAGTTTATTATATTGTGAACAATTTAATATTATTTACTAAACATCCCAGGCTTGATTTTAACAGCCAGCTAACGGTCTCTGAATAGCGACTGACGACAGTAAGACTAGCAATGCGCCGCCTGTCTGTGTTCTCCAGTGCTGCTACGAATGGGCCAAGAGAACCGTTAGGTTTACAAGTTCATCTTAAACATTGACTTAGCTATTTTTCGTCATGGCGTGTTACATAGGCTTGTCGATGATAGTTCAAATGTTCATTATTTTTAAGAACGGGTGTAATGGAATGTTAGCTATGCCGGTTACTAGTTAATGATATTAGCGGTGTGTTAGCCGTATCTTGCTAACATTATCTGTCCCGGTGGTAGGCTAGCTCGGAGAAGCTAACGTCAAAGGGTTCTTCTGAACAAGCTAGCGCTCTACAGTAACGCTAAATCTTTACATCGAAGAAATTGTGGTTTACATCAATATTTATTTTGTAGTCTCATGAATCTCCCCGGTAGTTTCCACACGGTTGGGAGGGTAGCTAACGTTTTTATTGCAGTTACCTAAGCTTGCTTAAGTCGCTCGTTGATGTGACAGATAAGTTGCCGAGCTAAGGGTCACGTTAGCTTATTTTAAGAGGACACGCGCTTATTTTATCAGCCGATTTGCTTTTTATCTTCTTTCTTTGTAGTCAACTTATTTATTTCTTCCGAATACGTGACATTTTGAATTCGAGTAGAATTGTAACAACCAGGGTAACTTAAGGATGGATGTTATTTAAGCTAACTTATGTCCATTTCCTGCTTTTTCCTTGTATATTCCCCGTAACGCACAGCCTTTGGATATTTTGTGTAATCGTGATAAATTTGGCGTGATATTGTTGCAGTCGACGTTGATTCTCTTTGAAACCTACTCAGAATACGAGAAACATTAAGGGAAAAGCTAGCCTGAATGTTAGCATTGTATCGCTGTGGTAAAAACAGGCCCCATGCGTTGTTCTCCTTTGATGCCATGTTGCTGACAGCAGCCGAGCAGCTGCTGTCGTTATTATATCGTGTTTTTTTATTGATTTAGCTGAATATTGTTTTCGTATTTTGTGTGTGAATACCTATAATAACGTAAGCCTAGCATTATGTGTCTGTTTCTTAACATCCTATGAGGTTGTCCACCGTGAACAGCTAGTATTTACGCGTTGCACCATAACGTTACACTGGCACACACAACTAGCTTACATCCAGATTACCAGACTGTATAGGTAATAGTGAACGCTCTGTTGTCGTATCGTCGTGATCTCTGTTTGGTAGTCACATGTACTACCTGTTGTACCTGGAGAAATTCTTTTACGTAATAGCGGTCACTCCAATAATCAAAGCTCACAGTGGAACTGCACTCTTGTTGTGTCAGTACGAATTGCTTTTTGAGTTGCTATTATTGCTGTGAGACTTTGTAGCAAAAGTAGTGGCATCGGATCTGTTTACAAAAGAAGATTTAGTAAACTATACAGTGATTTATTGCTGGGCCTGATATGTGGTATTTTGAAAAATAATCATCTTTTTTGTAAGTATTAGTGTCTGTAGTTAAAGATCTTTTCCAGTTTCGTTGATTGAGATGTTTTGTGGTGCTATTTCCCGTTAAAATATTTTGTTTTTTTATGAACGACCACTTTTTTTTGTTGACATACCTGAAATGCTGCAACATACTACAGGACCTGACCAACTGGCTTGTCATTTTTTTGTTTCAGGAGTTGAATGACTTGGCACGGGACCCACCAGCCCAGTGTTCTGCAGGACCAGTAGGAGATGACAGTAAGTTCATCAGCTAAACCAACACTACCATGTAGCTGTGTGAAGCTGGATCTGAACATTAACCATAGTACAACATAACAAATGACTTGTTAACCCTTCCCCTAATTTATCCAGATCTCATAATAAAGCAGGTCACCTAAAAAAAAAGTATCATTACTTAAAATTTCATTCATCAAAACACCCATAGTCTAATTTATTGCTCTTTATATGGATGTAGTCTTTCACTGGTAAGCTTGTCAGGAACAGTCTCCAGATCTGCTCTCTAAGGTTGCATTTTATGATAGTTCTTTAAAACTTGAGTGGGTAAAATTGTCCAACATATAACTCTGACCACAGCCTACCACAAAAATACCTTTTCAAGTCAAAGTCTTGTGACTTAGGAAGTAATACAAATGTATAAATATAATAAAAATAACAAGGAAAGTGCTGGCTTTTTGCCTTTCTTCAGCTGCAGTTAACTAAATGAAGGAAGTAATCTTGTTTTTTTCTCTTGTGCATAAGTGGATTGCTTATTGCGAAAATAGTGGCACATCATTAAGCCACAATATTCCCGACCCTTCTGCTACAAAATCGATTTTTACTTTTGCATTTAGGTCGTATAAGGGTAATCTTCACCTGGCCAGGAATAAAATGTAGGAATAAAAGGAGATTCATTTTTATTCATTATCTTCTTCAGATTGTGTATCCTGTAAAGACTAATCCAAATATAAAACTTTGAAGGCATTCATAAACTCAGTTATCTGCTAATTTAAGGACATAAAGTTAAATCACTTTCATAAATACTGTAGTTATTTTATTGGAATTTTTAAAAACAAGATAGTGATGCTAAGTAAGTTCTGTTTGTTTATTTGTTTGTTTTCTTTTGTTTTATTTGTCTCAACCCAAGCTTGTTGATTAAGACAATATTGACAATAGGACTTTATTGTGATGATATTTTAGGAATAATGATTGCTTCTTTCACAAAATATTAATACAATATTTTTTCGATGAACAGTCATTGGTAATATGAATGTAACGACTAAGTGTGGAACAGCAAACATTAGAACAGACTGACAAGTTCAGTAAAACCACATCACTTTACTGTTGCAGCATTTAAAAGCAAGGCAACACTCATGCCATATCAAAATGTATCAATATCCAAAATCTAAAGCTATATTTGGTCTCATATCACAATGTTTATATAGTATAAAAATATAGCCTGGTGTCATATGTTACTGTTAACAACTCTAATTTAAACCATAAATAAATGTTAAATAAATGTATTAATTGTGTCTTGATATCATGTAAAAAACATCCAAATAGGGTGTAAAGATGATTGGTTTGCTTCATGTGTTTTCATGTTTTGATAAATTATCTTCTTTAAGTCTGAAAAAGAATAGAAACTTGAAAGCAGTGACACAAAACCATATTGTTGAAATGTAGAATATTTTAAATTTCCTCATGTTTATTAAAATCTACAATCAACTGTATTTTAGCAGTTTAACTGCTGGTTGTGTGCAGACTGTATGCAGCCTGTGAAGTCTGTAGTCTGTCTTTGAAAATGTCCAATGCCACTGGCAGTTCAAAGCCCACCCTTCAGCACCCAGCCACCTGTATGTATACAACAATATCCTGAATATTCACATATTTCTCAGCGGCTCTTAGAGTTCATTGTCTATATCAATGATCTTGCGACTTTTGAGCGTGTCTCACATGGTACCAACTGTTGTGAACAAGTACATGTTGTCCCCTTATCCAGACACCAAAAACCTGTATATATTTGTCTCAAGTCCTTTTTTTATTACATGTTGACCTTTAGTTATGGACATTTTCTTATCATGATAACTGTTATGTTTGCTTCCTCATAGCCTAAAGTTCAAACCCTTTTGAAGGTCTATGTTTTTGTTTGTGTGTTTTATTTTACCATTTTAAGTTTTAGGGTGGCACATTATTAAGATGAAATGCATTGATGTATGATTCTACTTGATATATAACGAGTGACATGCCATAAAGCTCACAAGCCTTAATAACCTCCTGGTTGGCATAAATAGTGGACTCTGATAAATTCATTTATGAAGTCATATAATTTTCTGGCAAATGTTTTGCATGGGCATCTGAATGACTGCAGGATGGCACTGAACATATTTTATCAGCTGCCTTATAATAAACAAACCAGCCTCGTGCAATAGAAACTTTTCACATTATATAAATTAATTACATTTCTTGCATTGCTGAAGTTAAAAAAGATCAATATACGTTAGTTTAATTTGTAATAAAGGTTGCGTGAACTGTGTTTTCAGGAAAGCTTGTATTATTGTTTCAAAATCATCAAGCAACAATGGATTAGAAATGTATTTACCATAAGGTTATAAGCATACCATACAATTTTCAGTGTAACTCATGTAAAATGTATCCCAGTATTTGTGTGTACTGGGATGTGTGTAATATCATGAACAACTGGCTAATGTAATCTAAATAAGTCCAATAGTCTCTTAAAACAATTACACCTTTGTGAATCGGATGATAGTTTTGGGGGGATTTCATTGTTGTGGTGAACTGCAACAGGTGAATCAGTATATTAATCTTTCACAACCTCAGCCATCTGCCCATCTCTTTGACCTTAAAGAAAGAGGAAAAACAATCATTGTTAATAGTAACGTGTCAGTCCCTTGAACACACCAGCACCATTATCTGTATCAGGGCTTGATTTTTTAAGTTTACTAATTTAGTGCTATGTACTGAAAAACAGAGACTTCTACCTACCCAATATACAACCCCGATTCCCAAACATTTCAATTTTAGGATGCCTCCTTCATATCCAGTTATGATACAATCAACTGTAACTGATGAAACTGTTTATGTGTAGCATATTCCAAACTGATGTTTTTCAGCTTTACATCACTTACCCAGTCTTTCGTTGCTCATGTCAAAACTTGTTTGAAACATGTTGCTGGTATCTAGTTCAGAATAAGCACATATTTACAAAAACAAGTGATGATGTTCAGGTAAAACATTAAATAAATTGTCTGTGTACTTTTGTGGATATTTTTTACGGCTGTTCTGCTCTGATGATCTGCAAAAAAAGAAAATATCAATGAGCTGATGTTTGTACTGACAGGTGCGTCACTGTACTCTGTGTATAGTTTATTACTTTTTTTTTACAATTAATAGTTAATCATATATAAGTCAAACAAACATGATCCCTTGTGTTGATAGCAACCACACACACAGTCGGTACTGAAAGTCAGGTCTTTTTTGTCTAGAGAAAGGCAATGTGATACTATCAACAAAATAGCAATCAAGGTAAAAAAAAAAAGTGTTACCACTTACGTAACTTAGACTCTATGTTTACATATTGTCACAATCAAAACTATGCCTTTATTATCCCAGTCTAGTTATTTTTAAGAATGTTTTTATCCATTATTCTTTGTTTAAATTTGTTCATTATTTTTTGAGTTCCTTTCAGAAGCAACAAAATATTAACCTTTTATTTTGATGATGTCATGGTCTTGTGTTGTTATGTATGATGTGTTCACTTTCCTGTGTGAGGTGACACAGCTGGAATTGGTCCATTTTTGAGTATGACAGTTAAGCCAAGTAAGAGCTATGTTGCAGCTGCTCAGTCATAATTGGGTATTAAATCCATTTTAATCTATTCAAGGCTTCATCATGTCTGGCTAAAACAGGTAAACTTATTCCAACAGGGCAAAGAAAAAAACTAATGTCAAATGTAAAAACATTAATTTGGAAAAAGGTTTAGTCAAATTATGACAAAGTAGTAGTCTGCAGAGGTTGACATTAATTTATTGAGGAACAGTAATGCTGTAGCTGTTTGTGAAGGGGTGAACCGATGCTTATCATCAGTATAGAAACACCTGGCTTCCATGAGTGAACAATATCACACCACAGTCTCACATTTAAGGTTTTTGCCGTATGCGGGAGAAACCTCAAACTCAATCATCCATCATCTGGGCACCTCACCTTGAATATAATCTTGAACGTTTTAAATATAAAAAAACCTGTGTATGGTGATGTTTTGGGAAAAAAAATTATCTATGTGTTTTATTCCAAGGAAAACAGACTCTTTCATAGTAGCTTTTACTTAAGGGCAACAAATGTGCCTGCATTAGCTTGAGGGGATGAAACACTTGTTTGTAAGCTTTCTCAAACACAGCTTCTCTGTTTTTCAGTCTTATTACCAACATATGTTTAACCCTTTGAGTACTGTTAGATCCTTTTCTTGAATCAATTTTATAAAAATGCAGGCAGGCTTTTTCCTACATTTTTTTCTCAAAGCTATTAAAATATCTTATATTCAGAGCAACAATCAGAGCAAGCAATGCAGGCTGTAGAGTGTGTCCACAGTTTGGGTCCCTAAAGTATACAATCATTGATGGTGAAAGGTAGTGATGGTTGTGCCAAATGTCAAAACTCACCGTTTTTAACTCACCAACTTAATCACCATTTTAAGCCTTGATTTATTTTTTTAATATGTTGTTCAATTTTGTTTTATGTTTGGTATGTTACACTAAAACAAGTACCGTGGGAAAAATCAATAGCAGTAACATTTAGAGCATGACACTTCCTGCCATCCAACATCAAATAAACCATTTTACCATAAACTATAAGGAAGTGTTTCTTGTGACATAATTGCTGTGGTTTACTCTCTCATTTTAATGCGACATTAGTCCTCAGACCTCAGCAGGATGCTTGCGTTAGAAAGGTGTAAACACCACCAGATCATAATCTGATGGTTTGTTTTTGTTGACTAAATTTGTGTCATGCATGTTTTTTCATAATTGTACTTCGTGTCAGGGTGGCAAAGTCCTCTGAGGCAGCAACTTTGATATTATTAATGTTAGGAGATTTTCTTAAAGTGTGAGTTGGGTGCCATTGTATGCCCCCTTTTCCGTTTACAGCTTTAAAAAACCCATTTCCAAGCGAGTTGCACTTTATGTAAGAGCCTGTGATTCAACTGTACAAATAAACATGCACACTTCATGTGGCATTATTTATCCTAACAGTTGTCAGCCACACATTCTGTTCTTCATGTTTCATAACCAAATTCTCTGTTTTTTATTTCAGTGTTTCACTGGCAAGCCACAATAATGGGACCTGTAAGTATTCACTGAATCACACTGCTTTAGTTTGTGCAGGAAATGAACATTCACACACATGGTGACAGAGAGGTTTTTTTCTTTATTTTTTTACCCTTAAGACCGAAACTCTTGACTTTGAATTGGGCTCTTCAAACAGCTTAATGAATACATCATCTTATAGGGCTAAGTCAACTGAACTTACGGCTTACTTGATCAATTTAGTCGGACAGGTCAACTTTCAGTAAGCCAACATTATACAGCAGTGTTGGTGTTTTGTTTAACATTTGCATGCATGCATTTTTCGTTCTTGCCCTCACTGATGGCATAAATGGGTTTCTTTTGCCATGTAATAGAATGACAGTCCTTACCAGAGCGGGGTTTTCTTCTTGACCATACACTTCCCCACAGACTACCCCTTCAAACCGCCAAAGGTGAGAAAGACACAGATGTACAAAACACACACTGAAGCAGCACATGTAAACAAAGTAACTGTGAGACATAAAGAGCGCTTCTGCTAAAACATACCACAAACTTATGTACATCATTCAGTTTCCTGTTATTCCTCTCACCTCCCCCCCTTACATTTCTTTTCTCCCCGTCTGTTTACAGGTTGCATTTACCACAAGAATCTACCACCCAAATATCAACAGCAACGGCAGCATTTGTCTTGACATTCTGCGATCACAGTGGTCTCCAGCTCTCACCATCTCCAAAGGTAGGCTGATTCTCACTGACCCTCAAAGTATATTTATGGTTACAGATACATGGCAGATGCTTCTGCCTGTAAAACAGGATGTTAAGGATAAAGGAAATGGGGAAACATGCTGGTTTCCTTTTAAAATGAAAATGCTTCCTACAAATGATACATTAGAAAGTTTGTCATGCAGAGGTCCTCGTATTAAACTGGAGTATCTATCTCTGTAAATGTCAGCTTTAGTCCTGTTCATGCTGGGTAATTACTGGACATGCTTATAAATTAGTCCTTCATGCACTAGAGTTTTTGTGTGTTTTTTTTAATCCCAATTACATGTTTTATCAACAGTTCTGTAGTTGGGACCCAGCTTGCCTCTGAATGTCATATAAAATGAAAAAATGACTGAGATGCTGAAAATGTCTGTTTGTATTTGTTATACTAATTGGTTAACTCTAAACCCTGGCCTGGTCCATTTCAGTCCTCCTGTCCATCTGCTCTCTGCTGTGTGACCCAAACCCGGATGACCCCTTAGTACCTGAGATCGCCCGCATCTACAAGACGGACAGGGAAAAGTAAGTTACTGGTCTCTTTATCATTTCTGTATCATTTTGGTGTGTTCTGATTTGTTATCTGTCTAGTACAGACATAAACTTTTGAATAACAGTTCTCTCCCTCTTTCTTTCATTATACTGTATTTTTGTTTTTGGGTTAGACAAAAGGAATGTGGAAAGAAGTCCAGATTTTATAAAATGGACAATTTAGAATATCAAGAACTCTAGAGAACATCATCATGGTACAATAATCTCACTTAAATTGACTATAGCAGAGGACCTGTCTACATTTTAAGTAAACAAAAGCACACAGTAGTCTGCGTATTAAAGAAGTACAGTACTCATTTTTGGATGCAAGTGGAATGCAACAACCCTTGTAATTGCACAGCCATCAGTTTCGACATATTGAGCTTGATCAGCCGACAGAAGCAGGCAGCCTTTTACAGTAGCCACTGAGTCTAAAAGGTCGGATAAAATTTGAGTTATAGAGCCTATTTTACATTTTACATTTTCTTTTACATTTTGGTCTGGACTGGTGGTACACATTGCTTTTGACATTTCTTTGTGAGTCTACTTATATATGAAGGAAAAAAGATGAGGTTGTGAAGCAGCAATCAGGCAGTGTGTAGGTTTGTGGTTTGGCGTTTAGGGGGTCACATTTCTGGAAGTCATTTTCAGAATCATGACACCTCTTTTAACTACATACAGTCCAGCCAGATTTAAAGTTTTCCACCTAATCTTTTTAAATATGAAATTGTAGCTAAAACTAAGTTCAGTGTCAGCAGCCAGGCCATTATCATTCAGCTGACATATGTAGTGTGAGCCTGTATACTCAGTCCCCCTCCCCACAGTCTTAGCTCAATATCTGAAGCTAATAATTCTGGTTTCCCTCCATCTGCTATTCTGAATGGACTTAAAACAACATAACTTTGAGAGCATCCATCTAGCCTAACGGCAGCATAGTTGCTGTAACTCATTATGCAGTATTTCTGTAGCAGTAAAACTTGACAACATTATTACTAGTATTTTTTTTTCTAATACAACAACTTAGATACAGTTGGGGCTGTACAATCTATTGACTTTTAATCAGAATAAAAATATTAGGCTTTCCGCCGTTTTCCACGGTTTTCCGCCTTAGTCAGATAATTTTTCAGCTGCAGTGGTGGCTGTTTAGCAGTGAAGTAAACAGTACCAAATATCCAATGCTGCTTTACTATGTTATCAAACTATGTTTTTGTTTTGTTTTTTCCATTGATTTGATTATGAGACCTCTAGCAGCAGAAATTACATAATATGAATTTTAATATACAGTGTGGTTTTCAAAACATAACTAGTATGAATTTTCATTATAATGCCATGAGATTTTCAAATTATTTATTTATTTCTTTTTTTGGGCTATAGTTTATATACACATCTCCACTCACACAATAAGGAAATCCATACCAGTATAAGCTTTTTGCCTCTTTGTCTATTTGTGTCCTCTGGCACAAAGTACCACCAACAAACCTGATAAACATAATCAGTAAAGTGTGAATGATTCAGAGTGGTTATCATTTTAGTTGTGCTATATTCCTGCATGTAAACACAGTTCCTCCTGTTGCTGATTGACCAGCAACATTAACCCCCGGTAATTTGCTGCGGTGGGGAAGAGGAAATAAAAAACAAACCTGCTAGATTTTGGCCCAAGATAGCAGAGCTGCACGTGCCAGCTGGCATCTCTGCTGCTGCTGCAATAATGGCGACAAATCTTATAATGTGCCCATAGAAACTTGTGAAGGTGACAATGTTGCAACTTTCCTAAAACTTTGTAGTATAAGATGTCACACAGCACCAACATACTAGTCTGTACAAGGCAAAACAACTAACAGCCCCCTTTCTCTTTTTTTCTTTCTCCCTCTCTCTCTGCTTGTTCACAGGTACAACAAAATAGCTCGGGAATGGACACAAAAGTATGCAATGTAGTGTTGGGGTAGAATCATGGCCAACCACCTCTACGACATAAGGTTAGGGGAGATTCAGACGTAAAGAGAAAACAAACAAAAAACCATTCAAACAAATGAAAAGTTTAAAACAAGATCTTGTTGGTTACCATTGGAGTGCTTTCTTTGAGCCACGCCTCCCCTTCACCAGAGTACCTGTAAAAACTCCCTCTGCCCCACCTCCTTCGTTCTCTCTCGCTCTCTTTCTCTCCTTCCTCTCCCTATGTTTCTCTCAGCACCACCCTCACCCCCGCCAACACAAACACACACACACACACACACACACACACACACACACCTCCCAGCTCACCTGCCCACCTGCCCACCCTCCAGTGTGCATATTGTCAACTTGGAATGGTAATTCCCATGTCTCCCTACGCCTTTTCCACCTCCTCCCTCCCCAGTGACCTCTGACCCCTTTTCCTGACTTCTGTATTCCGTTACATTTTGTCACCATACAGGCTGGGCTCTTCCCCCCTCCCCCAACTCCTTTCTTTTTTCCTACTCGCCTGCACCCTCACCCACCTTACCTTGACGATAATCGCTAAAAGCATTCCTTTGAGCATCTATACAACTTTGAGGGGACCTCTTTTTTTTCATTTCCCTATTTTTTTTTGGGGGGGTGGGATACAATAAGATGGAGGGATTTTTACACTCTGCACCCTTTCTTGTTTTGTTGTCCTTATAATTTCCATCTGTAGAGGTGACGATTCAAGAAAGCAGTTTTCGCACGCGAGTTGAAGGGCACTCTGTATTTTATACAAATAAATATGTAAAAGAAATAATTGCAGGCTATGTAAAATGGAAAAAAAAATGCACATTGCCTATTCTGGTCTTCTGTTGGAGTCTATAAAAAGGACTTGACTTTATCCCCACACCTCCTTCTCCTGATCCCCCTTCTCCCACCCCACCTTACCCAAGTTGACCCCTTTGTACACACCATTAGACACACATGCACGCACAAATGTAACCCCATGTCACCCCCACCACTACCACCAACTTTTCTTTATTCACAAAGTGGAGGTTCTGGACCAGGTATTTAAGCAATTTATTTTTCTTAGTTTAACCTGTGTTTTTATTCCCCCCATAACTCTTTAGGTTGCATTTTTTTTCTTTTCTTTTTTTGTTTTTTGCTATTGTTAAATTAGAGGCTAACATCTTAAATGGCTATGGGACTGGCTTGGGCTCTGGGTGCGAGGAGAACCCACTCTTCTTGCACAAAACCTCTGTATATTGAATTACCTGAGAGGCTCGTTGAGCTTTGTGTGTTGATTAAACTGTGTAATAAAAGCCCATGACTCCTGTGTTGACTCATTCTCAGGCCCTTTTGGAGGACATGCAGAGGTAGGAAAGGGACATGTGAAGCCAGGTCACATTCATGACCCAGTTATACAGTGCCAGGTTGCATAAACTACCTTAAGTTTCCGACTTAAGTTT